>JAVYIG010004010.1:0-142655 GCA_035222895.1 Strongylocentrotus droebachiensis
CGCCTTCTCCGTGCAACCTCTGCACGGGAGCTGCACGAGCTCGGTACGATTTCCGTGCGGAGTTTGCAGAGATTGCACGGGTGTTGCACTGAAATTGCACGATTTCCGTACAATCTCCGAGCAGCCTCTGTACGGATGTGTCCCGGTCTGCCCCCGAGGGCCAATACAAGAAATGGCACGATGCTCGTAGATAATGTAAACACAAACATCGTAGCCCGTAGCCTCCTACGATGCCCCCCAAATCGTACGAAATATCGTAGACCAATTTATCGTGCGGCGCCCGGGCCAAATGTAATCTAGGCATTTGTCACAATACAAAATCAGTATGAAGGGGTGACCAAAATTCGCGGACATTTTAGAACATATTAAAAAATGTGGTATTCGATCTATGAGTTCTCATATTCTACACATATTTATTTATTTCAATTATTACCAAATGGACGGCAAATGGACGGGTTAGTATCATTGAGGGTAGTCAGCCCCATCAGCTCTTTTCACATATGACGGGATAAACCAACTGAAAAAAAATGGCCACAAAAAGTATGAGTACAGAAATTCGAAGCACACATTGCTTTTTTTTTTATTAAATCCATTTATTTTGCCGTGATTTTGGTGACTTGAAAATGTTTCACTCAAAAGTTAAGAGGCTTAACACCAACTCTGAATCTATTTTGTACATCCTCGATGTTACTTGGTTAGTTGTAGTTTCAAACAGCCATGACAGGCATACTGATGACAGCTTTCCTTTTTCTATTCTATTCCAGGAAACATCTTTCAAGGAAACAAAGGAGAAGCTTAAAGGCACTATGGAGCAGGAGCACAAAATGCTGTGCAATTTACTCCTAACACAAAACGGAAGTAATTCTATCAGACTTCATGCACTTGTGAGCATATTTCTATGTTTTGTCATCCTCTTACTTCATCCAAACAATGTGGATGGGACACTAGGGCATACAGACCTGTAGAGTTCATTAGCGAAGCAGACAATTCACAATTTGCCAACTTTGCTGTGGATGAAAGATCTGGTGATATTTACATTGGAGCGAAAACTCCTTATTTCATCTCCATTCAGACTTCAGTTTACAGGAAGTAGTAAGTACTGCACCTGATCCTGCAGAATGCCAGGATCCACAAACCTGCGTGAACTACAACAGGATCCTTGCTGTTGCACCATCTCCCATAGAAAAGCTTATCACCTGTGGAAGCTTTTCACGAAGGTGTCAGTATCGTGACCTTGTGAACATATCAGATTCTATTGAGAACCCGATAATAGTGATCAATGCAAACAAACCGGCAGTAGCAGTTCTCCATAATGGTTTCATGTATGTTGGAGTTAGTCCAGAGTTCCCTTCGCCTAGTAGTCCCCTTTCCTACGTCACCCAATTGAATCTGGATTCACTCTCTTGTGGGAAAGGCTCAATAATCAAAACGTTCGTGCAAGTCAAGCCCAATTTGCGTTAAACTTTATCAATGGATTTGAATTTGAAGGGTTTACGTATTTCGTCACCAATCAGCAGCAATTAATTGGTGAGGAGCCACCTCAAGACTTCGATTACATATCAAAGATTAACAGAGTTTTGCCAAGAGGGCGACGATTTTGATTCATTTACAGAAGTTCAGCTAACATGTTCTTTAGGTAGCGACAGATCCTACAACCTCATTCAGGCCATTGAAGTGTCTATCCCTGGGAAAGATCTTGGTGAATCTTTCAATAGCAGTAAAGATCCTCTTCTCTATGCTGTTTTTGCTGAGTCTTCTATACACACGGATGAAGCTGCTGATCCTGCTCACTCTGCGCTATGTATCTACAAGATGTCTGAGTTACTTGCAAAGTTTAAAACTGCAGCGGAAGATTGTACGAGTAAAGGAGAGGTTGAGGCCCATGGAATACGGCATTTACAATCTAGGTGCAATAATATTGTAAGTTAAAATACTTTGTTTATCAATGTGCCATGAGCATTCTGAAGTTGTTAGGATTTAAATGTATGTACAGTCCAATTCAGTGTCTTTGGAATCCTACCTATATTTGCACCAACAACAACAAAAAACTCTCTTTTTTCTGGTCTGCATGGCAGATAGTCCAAAAACTGTGATGATTTCAACAGATTTCTTTCTTGGTTCAGTTTGAGTGCAGTAGCGTAGTACTACCTGATTAGCAGGTACCTATAGATGAATATGAGCTGGTTTAAATTGCTTCAAAAGCGTACTGTGTTAATAATCTATTATTTCTTTTAAAAATATTTGCAAGATTCAATACCAAAATTAGACTATAAATAAAATCGAAAGCAATTTATCAATAAAAATTTGTGTAATATTTGGCACACCCTACATTCATCTTTGAGAAAATTCCATGCTTAGATTCGTCTCATTTTTTGGTTGAGTCCATCCTGTGAGTCGTTAACCTTGTTTATATCTTATAGTATTTTAGGGGTGATTTTACATTTTCCATTACATTGGTCTCTCGTACTATTATTTATTAAGGCTCCACTGGACATTGACCTGTGTAACGTAGTTTGGTACAAGTATGCCAGGGGAACCGAGCCACTTCAAGCTGAAGCTGTTATCCTATTGGATAATGTACTGACCACTTCGATCAGAACAGTGACTGGGGACAATAAGACAGTGGCCCTCATAGGTACAAGCACTGGAAACCTTCTCAAGGTAGGATTTTTGTCCTTCAATTAAAAATTTATTTCATTTAGACATCGTCTTGCAACTGGCAGAAGGGCGTAAACATTGGAATGCTTGGTACTTTAAAGTTTAAGCATATGTTTAGATATAAACACATTAAATATTTAACGTTCATTTTCACTATTTTAATAGTCTAAAAAGAGAGAAATCCTAGTCATTTTCAAAAATGGCATAACATGTATAAAACAATCAAAATCATTGAAACAAGTTTCTCGAAATTTGCTTTATGGGATATCACAACTTCTAAAGAAATGCATAACTTTCCAATTTGTAACTTTCACTGACCCTTTCCCCTCATTCTTCTGCTTCTATTAAAACAAATTTGATATCAGAGTGGAATTTCTCTTAATGTAGCTTTCTAAAAGCTTGTTCACATACGACACTGTTTTATGTTGGTTTTTGTATAATGACTTAAACATTCTGGCCCGTATTCGGAAGTCGTGTCTAACTTAGTCATGACTAAAGTTAAACAACAGTTTCGTTAGAATACGGGCCAATGTGTTTCATATTTCTATATCTTGTAATACACAGATAGTGAGTATTTGTACACTTAGGACCTCTGTTGTATGCAGCTACTTTGTGTAAACCCCTACTTGCAATTAATGTACATGTACAAGTAAAGATTAGATTTTAAAAGCTGCCACCAGTTTTCACGTCATGTATGAACAAGCCGTTAGTTAGGAAATCCTTTCATTTATTTTTTTATTTGCTCCTTGTACGGTGATACTCTTCTCTTGTTTAAAGGTTCACATCAGTAATGCCGACCATGCTAGGATGTATGAAGACGTGAACGTAGGTGATACCAGAGTGCAGCAGGATACCTACTTCAATGCCACTGATGATCATCTTTATCTCCTCACAGAACAAAAGGTAAATTGGATTAGATTTGATTTGGCATGGTTTATTTAAATACAGTGCGTCCCAGAAAAAACGAAACCGAGAATTATCGATGTTTTATCATAACTTAATCAAAATTATAATTAATAAATGACACATATTTGTAATGTTTAGATCCTCTTATTTCAGTTGATGCAACTCATATGATGCATATTTTTCGCATGAGTGATTAAAAACAATTTGAAGAGGGGGTACCAACAAGTCATTTGGCGGGCGGTATCTGAATTTCAAAGAGAAAATCAAATTTCTAGAAAGTTACTTTTCTGCCCTTTCGTATGACACCTCAATAAATATTGGCTCATTTTTCCTAATTGAGGTATCATATGAAAGGTCAGAAAATGAACTTTCTAGAAATGTGATTTTCTCTTTGAAATTTAGATACCGCCCTAAAAATGGCTTTTTAGTTTCCTCTCTTCAAATTGTTTTTAATCACTCATGCGTGGAATATGCATCATGAGTTGCATCAAATGAAAGAAAATGATCTAGGCTTTAAAAATATGTGTCATTTGTTAATTATAATTGTGATTAAGTTATGATAAAACATCGATAATTCTCGGTTCTGTTTTTTTCTGGCACGCACTGTACATATAGATCTCTGCATTCAAAATGAAATTGTGCGATTAAAAAAAAAAAATTAAACAAGAAATTAAATACCGGTAGTACTAAAAATACTTGTAAATAAAAAAGAAAATGGTACAATAGCAAAAAAATTCAACATACTTATGAACTGATGTAGATGATATTAGTAAACATGTTAAATGAAGGTCTCGTTTTGTCTACCAAAATGATGATGTCCATACACGACTACATGTACACTATATTGCTTCATTTTGTATGCTTTTATTTCGTTATTGGGAATCATCCTGAGCTAATTTTATTTATTGATGTCTTCATTCTATATTTTCACTATTTTTCAATTCAACATCATTAAATTTAAAAATCTATGATTGACAGGAGGTACATGTACATGTAAAAGTGTATCGATACAGTGACTGAACTTCTTAATCAGCCATTGACCAAGTACTTTCCTCCCCCCCCCCTTTTTTTTTTAAAGCTTGTACGTTTGTCTGTGGTAAACTGCAGTCAGTATACAACCTGTGATGAGTGCATTGGAGATGATGGAGGGCAAGATGGGGACCCATACTGTGGATGGTGTACATTGGAAGCAAGGTAGCTATGTTGCTCTTTCAATGCTAATAATTTGTCGACCAAATAAGAGTTTTTAACATTTTGACATCGTCTGTAATTGTTATAAGGCTTCACATAAAAAGAAAATGTCAATTGTTTTGGGGGTAATTGTTTGCTTCTCCGGGCGGCGTCCCGGCAGTGACCGACTGAAGACCCACCGATTCCCCAGCGGTCTTCCACCGACCATCGGGTGACTTTCAAGAAATTGCCCGGAGGCAGGCCGCTGATTAGCCTCTTGTCGATGCCCTCGCGCTGTTGGAGTCTCTAAATTCTGACGAGCGAAGCTTGCGCGGAGGGCCTCTTGACAAGTGATCTGAATTTCTTATGTTTTACTTTGTTTGGCGAATATTCCGACCCAGCAGAGTTCGGTGAAAGTCATCCAATCAGAGAGAGCTACTATGACGTAATATCTACCGCTCTGTGCGAATTCCCACCGTGAGAGCGAGACTGGCCGCCTAGTTGTAGTCTGCAAGCACAAACCCTGGTCAGTCGTAAAAGAGAGTGTGCACTATAAGACTACCATATGCCACGTACTATAGCTGCTCCTGACCTATATTGGTACAACCAGTAGGTACCAGTAGATAGCTGGGCTAGGCTTCTCTCAAGGCACAATGATTTTTGGATAAAGTGTCAAATTAGGGTCTGTGGTTGCAGACTAGCCTAGTTGGGCAATCCCGAACACACATGTACACACACACAATCGCTGCGGTCTAGACATGCATAATTCAGTAGGAAATCGGGTCTCATGAATATATAATTCAGATCACTTGTCAAGAGGCCCTCCGCGCAAGCGCCTCGGTTTCTCTGACTCGCTTCGCTCGTCAGAATTTAGAGACTCCAACAGCGCGAGGGCATCGACAAGAGGCTAGCCGCTGATTGGCGGGGCACCAAAATACGAGCGTTCGCCGTCGAGCGATTTAGGTCAAAAATCGAAGCCGCTAGGTCAAAGGCTGCCGACCAATTTTGAATTCGCTGCCCAGTGACCCGACTGATCTCCCGGCGGAGACCGCCCAGCGACCGGGCGGAGAACACTCGGCAGCCATTTGGCCTAGCGGCTTCGATTTTTGACCTAAATCGCTCGACGGCTAACGCTCGATTAGGTCGGTGCCCGTGAGGTGAACGCCCGGCAACGGGTGTATTTTGGGCGGCGTGTGAAAAGTGAGCAGGCGGCCGCCGAGATGGCTACCTTTTTTGGGATGTGACCATAGCTGAAGAGACACATGACATTCAGACGTTTGAAATTTCAGATCATAGCTGTAGAATATAATTTAAAGCTATGGTTAGAACTCAGAGCGGCGAACGACCGATGTGTAGCCTGTGCGGTCGCCGCTTGAATTTAGCCATCGCCCAACATTTTTTGAGAAGTTGAGCAGGCTGTAGAGCCCCAGCGATGCCTGGGCGGTGCCCTGTCGATTCCCGTTGGTCGCCGCTCGATTTTAGGTCAAAACTGGGCGAATTAAGGAAGCTTCTTCGCGCGGCGTCCCGGCAGCGCATATTTTTTTTTACACAACTGTTTAGCCACTTCAGTCAAATATACTGGGCAAACGACTAGAGACAGAGTCTAGCATTACCCTTAGCAGTGTTGGATTGCTGGAGCTGCACATGTGTACATACTCGTTATTTGTTTTGGGTTAAATCTATCCTCTCTTCTCTTTCATTATGTATTTCTGTGTTCTCCTTTAATCTATCCTCTTCTCTTTTGTCATGTATTTTTTTTTTCTTCAATCTATCCTTTTTCTCCTTCGTTATATATTTCTTTGTTTTTCCACAATCTATCCCTCAGTTCTCCTTCGTTATGTTATTCTTTTGTTCTCCTTCATTCTAACCTCTTCTCTTTTGTTTTATGTATTTCTTTGTTTCTCCTTCAATCTATCCTTTTCTCCTTCGTCATCTATTTCTTTTGTTTTAATCTGATAGATTTCCTTTCTCCTTCTTTATGTATTTCCCTGTTTTTCCTTAGTCTAGATCTATGATCCTCTTATAGCTCTTCAATTATGTATTTCTATGTTCTTCCTTTGACTTATCCTCTTCTCTTTCCTTATGTATTTCCTTGTTTTTTCCTTCTCCATATCCTCTCCACTATCCTTGTTTTCCCCTTTCTATCGTTTTCCCTTCCCTGTGTGTACGTGTTGCACATATAGTGCGCTGACGACTTAGACACTGGGGCGCTTTAGCAACGAGACGGAAAGCACAGGAGACTGAGTGTTTAACCAACTGTGACGGGTCTCGCACTCTTGTTACCGTCGTGATATTTAAGCGCTTTCGCTGTCTGTAATGATATGTATATCTCATTAGTCTAAAGTTAATAGCGCCACCTTGTGGTGAGATATATGTGACATAAACAACAACGATGCATGGATGGTACCGTGCGAGTCTCACGTACCGATAAGTATGTATCAAGTAATAAAGTTACATTTGAGCTTAACTAGATGTCAAGCATGATTATTACATGATGTCAGAAGTGAAAGTGACTGTTGATGGAATACCTGTGCTATCAAGTATGATCTATTAGCAAATTTCAGGAAGGGAACAGCTCCACGATTTTGGCGTGACCGGATACAACATCCATGAAACGGTCTATTGACTAATGTACAGGTAGTGACCAGATACTACAGGGAACTTTGATTCAGCAAAAGGTTTGAATAACCAGTGGAATGGAGCATTTGAAGCCTCAATCACTCTTAGATTTGGAAGCTAGGAATCTTCCTCATGTATGGAAGCTATGGAGGGAAGAATTTGAGCTTTACACTGACCTGTCTGTCACAGCAGATGAAACGAAAAAGGTAAAACTTTTTCAATACCTGGTAGGAGCAAAGGGTAGAGAGCTGTTCAAGACACTAAAGATAGAGTCAACCCCTAGTACTGAAGAGTCTCCAGAAGCACATGCAGTTACTTTAAAGGCGGTGTTAGATGCCTTTGAGAAACACTGCAATCCGCCCAAGAATGAAACTGTTGATCGATACAAGTTTTTCATGCGCCAGCAAGTTGGTGGTGAAACACTGGAGCAGTACGTGACAGAGTTGAAGTTGCTAGCAGCAAACTGTAATTTCAATGATCTCCGGGATTCTCTGATTCGTGACAGGATCATTTGTGGCATCCAGGATGATGGGCTGAGAGCGAGATTACTGCGTGAGTCTGAATTAATGCTCGATAAATGTCTTCAGATTTGCAGAGCAGCAGTATTGTCAAAGGAGAGGATGACAGTGTTCGACAAAGGTCAGTCCCAGGATGTACACGCAGTTCAGAAGTTGAAGCCAAACATGAGTGGTAGGACTGTCCAGCAGTGCAATTACTGTGGTAAATCTCATGCTGCTGACAAGAATAAGTGTCCAGCATATGGCAGAACATGCAACAAATGCCAGAAGGAGAATCACTTTGCAAATGTTTGCAAAACATCACTATCCAAACCAGAACAGAAGGGCAGAAGTGGTCAGAAGTCAGTTCATGCTGTTGATGCTGAAGAAGAAATGCAGGACTTCTTTGTTGACGTCGTTCAGTCATCAGAGAGCTCAGATGACTGGTTCATTGATTTGAAGTTTGGCTCCAGGAAAGTGCGATTCAAAGTGGACACAGGTGCCCAGTGTAACATCATACCAGCGATGGTACAACAACAGCTGGAATCGCCTCTGCGGAAGTCATTTTCAAGGCTGGTGGTGTACTCGAAGCATATAATACATCCAGTAGGCAAGACAACGCTCCTCTGTGAACATAAGAAAAGGTTTTATAACCTAGAGTGTCAGGTTGTTGATAACCAAACGCTACCGATATTGGGACTCAAATCCAGCGAAGAACTTGGTTTGGTCAAGAGGGTCGATGGAGTCGATGCAACACAGGATACTGATAGTATCAAAGAGAGATATGCGGATCTATTTCATGGGTTAGGTTGCATGCCAGGAATACATCAGATCAAGGTCAGAGATGATGCTGTTCCCAAGATCCATGCTCCTCGACGGCTACCTGTTGCGCTCCGAGAGAAGGTCAAAGATGAGCTGAAGAGAATGGAAAATCTGAAAGTCATTAAGAAGGTGACAAAACCAACTGCTTGGGTTAGCAGCATGGTCACAGTAGCCAAGAAGAACAGCGACAAAGTGAGAATTTGCCTTGACCCCAATGAACTGAACCAAGCCATAGAGAGGGAGCACTTTCCCATGAAGACTATCGAGGAGGTAGTATCAAGTATCTCCGATGCCAGAGTATTCAGTACACTCGATGCCAATTGTGGATACTGGCAGGTGAGGCTGGATAAGGCAAGCTCAGATCTGTGTACCTTTAATACACCATTTGGAAGGTATAAGTATACCAGAATGCCCTTTGGTATCAACTCCGCCCCTGAAATCTTCCAAAGAACAATGACGCAGATGTTGGAAGACATGGAAGGTGTAGATGTTGTGATGGATGACATCCTGATATGGGGCAAAACAAGGAAAGAACATGATCAACACCTAGAAGCTGTGTTCAAGAGGCTGCAAGAGAACAATGTAAGACTAAATGAAAGCAAATGCAAAATCGCAGTAGAGGAGGTAAAGTACATTGGTCACTTGCTGACTGCTGATGGCCTGAAACCTGACATGATGAAAGTAGAAGCAGTCAAAAACATGAAGCAGCCTACAAACAAGAAAGAAATGCAGAGGTATCTTGGAATGATAAATTATCTTGGCAAGTTTATTCCTAACTTGTCAGAGGTGACTGCACCTCTGAGGAAGCTCTTAGTGAAAGAGAATGACTGGCAGTGGCAGCAAGAGCAGACTGGATCTTTCGAGAATTTGCAGAAACTGGTAACAGAAGCTCCCATACTGCAATACTATGACCTACAAGTGCCAGTTGTAGTAAATGTGGATGCATCGCAGAACGGCGTAGGAGCAGTACTCCTTCAGAATGAGAAACCTGTCGCCTATGCATCCAAGGCCTTCACTGAATGTGAGACACGATATGCCCAAATCGAAAAAGAACTGGCAGCTGTGGTGTATGGAGTTGAGAAATTTCACCAGTACGTGTTCATGAGAAAGTTTGTGGTAGAATCAGATCACAAACCACTGGAGTCGATCATGAAAAAGCCTCTTGCTGATACTCCACCACGTCTACAGAGAATGCTGCTGAAACTCCAGAAGTATGACTGTACTTTGCAGTACAAGAAAGGCACTGAGATGTATGTTGCTGATGCTCTGAGCAGAGACTTCATCCCAGAGAGTGAAGAAGATGAGGAGAGCCAAGACATAGCAGTATGCATGGTAGACTATCTTCCAATGTCTCCAGCTAGAATAGATGAGCTGCAGAAAGAAACTCTAGCAGACCCTGTGTTGTGTATGCTGATGGAAAGAGTCAAAGAAGGCTGGCCAGAGAGACGTCAAGACGTAGAAGCAGAAATAAGGCAATACTGGCAGTTCAAGGATGAGATCACTACTGAATGTGACATGATCTTCAAAATGCAGAAAGTAATCATACCTAGCAAGATGAGAAAGCTGATGCTAGAAAAACTCCATCAGAGTCACCAAGGAGTAGAAAAGACCAAGAGACTGGCAAGAGATGTGCTATACTGGCCAGGGATGAATGCTGAAATAGCAGAGACAGTTGAAAGATGTGAGATTTGCAGCACACACAGAGCCAGTAACCAGAAAGAGCCTATGCATGGTCAGGACATACCTGAGAGACCATGGCAAAAAGTTGGAAGTGATCTGTTTGAGTTTGCCGGGTCTACTTATCTCATCCTGGTAGACTTTTATTCCAACTACTTTGAAATCAACAAGCTGACAAGTACAACAAGTACAGCCGTGATAGCAGTATTCAAGCAGCAGTTTGCACGACATGGCATACCTGAAGAGATAATATCAGATAATGGACCACAATATGCCAGTGCAGAATTCCAGCAGTTTTGTGTCAAGTATGGATTGAGACACACAACATCTTCTCCAACATACCCGCAGTCAAATGGGAAAGCTGAAAAAGCTGTGCAGGTAGCTAAAAGTCTCTTGAAGAAGTCGGCAGAACAAGGCGAAGATGTACATCTAGCTCTTCTGGCCTATAGAAACACGCCAGGAGACGGACTGCCATCGCCTGTACAGATGCTGATGGGCAGAAGGACCAACACCATGCTACCCACTTCAAGTAGACTACTTGGACCACAACCTGTGCATCAAGAGCTACTGCTGAAAAGAAAGAAGGAACTGCAAGAACGTCAAAAGCAGTTCTATGACAGGGGATCCAAAGATCTGACATCTTTACAACCTGGTGAGCGAGTCTTCTACCAAAATGGTAAGGTGTGGAAACCAGCCGTCGTCATCGAGAAAGATAAATCACCTCGCTCATACATCATCAAAAGTGAGGAGGAAGTCGCTATCGTCGAAATAGACGTCATCTTCAGAAGCGACCACAACGTGAACAAAGCGTAAAAGATGACTACGAAGACAGCGAAATCACAGGAGAAGCTACAACCAACTCGCGAGACATGACATCCCCAAGAAGCCCAAGTGAGAGTAAACCATCTCACGAGCGTGAACGTCGTTATCCTTTGAGAGTACGAAGACGCCCTGTTATGTTGGATTTGTAAATACATGTAGTAAACTGTACAAGTTAAAAGGGGCAGAATAATCTCCTTTGTACAGTTGGAGTGTTGGGTAGTCAACCCCTTCACTCATATTAGTTAAATAGTATAGGCATGTAGCTAGTATCTTCAACTATTATTTAGTGTTGAAGAAGGAAAACTGTGCTATCCAAGAGGCAGAATAATCCTCTAGTACAGTTGGAGTAACAGACAGTCTACCCTGTTACTCATTTACTTATTAAGTGTTGTAGAAAAAGTAAAAAATCTTACTTGTTAAGTTGTAATATTTGACAGAGGATCATGTTGAAAGCGAACAAGCAAGATCTAAAAAAAGGAAGCAAATACTGGAAGAACTCCACTGAAATGAACATTCGAACAAATGAACATAAATGAGAACTGGACTATATTGAACTTTATTTCGGAAGTAAATCTCATTTAATCTCAAACCTGGCTGGATTTGAATAGTGGCGTCACATTGTATCAGATTTGATAGTTGTAACAAAAACAAAAAAAAGATATATGTATTCTTTGTATTTGATGAAAAGGGGGGTGTAATGATATGTATATCTCATTAGTCTAAAGTTAATAGCGCCACCTTGTGGTGAGATATATGTGACATAAACAACAACGATGCATGGATGCTACCGTGCGAGTCTCACGTACCGATAAGTATGTATCGAGTAATAAAGTTACATTTGAGCTTAACTAGATGTCAAGCATGATTATTACAATGGTGGTGTGACCAAAGTTCGCGCGTGACCTAAGTTCGCTATCTCAAAAAATCAGTAAGATTTCGAAAATCTGATATCACCAATGGAAAGAGGAACATAAAAATACTCGAACATGAAATTTTCTTTGGAATTGGGTACGAAATTGTGAAGATATAGACAAAAGATCGGCAAATTTTGCCATCTTTTGCGTCCGTTCCGAAAAATTATCAATTTACCGATAAGGGTCCTCAAAATTGTAAGTAAAAAGTGGTACCAACTGATTGTATGATATATTGCCCTGCAAATTATGATATTACCTTATTTTTGATGGATCACATTTTTTGATAAATCAACTGTAAATCCCCGTGCGTGAAGTTAGGTCTCGTTCTTTTTATGACTTTTTTAGATGCAGCGCGCACGCACGATCGAACATCGAATTTTTAGATCGCGATATCTCCGAAATCCTTCGACGATAAATTTTGTAGTTCCATCAATCTGTAGTAAAAAACTTTGCCGTCCATTTGGTAATAATTCAAATAAATAAATTTGGGTAGAATATGAGACATCACAGATCGAATATCACATTTTGTAAGCTGTTCTAAAATGTCCGCGAACTTTGGTCACCCCTTCATACTGTCTGCTAAAGGCGACGGGGACGCAAAGTCCGTATCCAATTCCCGCGCTGAACTGCACACCTGCTGCCCTTTGGTGCTAGTGCTCTAGGGCCTTGAGGCTTGGCCGGAGCGCCGGGGCAATGGACCCAGCGGTGGGCTGTAGTGCACAGCGTGCAGGCACGTCATGCATAACGATGAAAAAGGGCCCTAAAAGTAGGCCTAAACGGCCAAACCATCAATTTATTGTAGATTGAGGTATAGAATATGCTATTTACCGAACAGACATTGGAAACACTATAGTAGATTCCCTGTTTTTATCTTCAGTAGTCATGGTAGTGCCCTGCATGGTTAGATCTAGATAAAAATTACTTGTCAGCTCTCTCTCTTATATATGTCGTGTTTAGGGAACGAACGCTATGTTGGCCGAGTACCGTTCCGAAAATAGACGGGACGGAGAGATTTCAGGTTCGCGCATGCGCAGTTTGTTTTTTTTCGCTCGCGTTAGCGTCTCCTGTGCGTACCGTCTCGTTACTAAAGCGCCCTAATAAAATTTCACCAGAGCACTTCTTGGGATTTTTTCGCGAAAATGGCTAAACAGTTGTGTAAAAGACATATGCGCGTCCCGGCAGTGACCGACTGATGACTCACCAATTCCCGTGCGGTCTCCCACCGGCCACCGGATGAATTTAAGGAAATTGCCCAGCGGCCGGCCGATGATCGGTGGGGCATTTACAGGTGTTTCGTAGGCCAAACATACGCTCGTTGCCCAGGCGGTCGCCGCTAGGGCACCGACCTAATCAAACGTTCGCCGTCGAGCGATTAAGGTCGAAAATCGAAGCCACCAGGTCAAAGGCTGCCGAGCCGCCGCACAGTGGGCCAGGGAGGAACCAAAGTGCGCCAAAACTCATGTTTGGGGATTTATTTTTTATAAATCCAGAGGAAATGTTTGGATTTCCAGGGGTTTTCGCTTAAATGTTATTACCAACATTTTCTCTGATGTCTAAGCTTTAAGTTGATACCAGATTTGGCTGCCCGATTCTGCCCGTTATTATGTTATACTAGAGCCGTTTTCCTTGCAACATTGCCCCGAAAATGTGTTTATTTTGGTCCGCGGTGTCAGAACAAGTGTCACGCGACCCCTCGCGCCGTGATTTATGACCACGAATCCTTCATGATTCAGCCGCGGACAAAAAAAAACCCACATTTTTCGGGGCAATGTGGCAAGGGTAATCGGCTCTAACATAACAACGGGTAAGATCGGGCAAAAAATGGTGGTATTAAAATTTAAGCGGAACACCGCGGAGATCTAAACATTTCTTCTGGATTTATAAAAAACATGGATAATTAGTCCATTTTTCAGTGAATTACCCTATAATATATCATGAAGATTGTGTTTCTATTAATTTTAACCCATTCATTCAACGAAATAAACTATCAGGAATATGTGAGAGCAATTTCATATCAATAACTTAAAAACTTCATGTTGAATTGAAAGATTTGTAAAATAAGTAACTTTTGAACTAAAACTGTGAATATGTAGGATTTTGCTGTTTGAAGTTGTAAATTTATACCCTTATTGTGCATACCGGAATTAAATATTTCACTGAGGTATTCCTCTATGTATTACCTTTCAACTGGGCAAGAAAAAAATTGAAAAAAATAAATCACCCAAACTTAGTTTTGGCGCACTTTGGTTCCTCCCTGGCCCACTGTGCGCCGCCTAGTGACCGACTGATCTCCAAGCGGCGACCGGGCGCCGACCGCTCGGCAGCCTTTGGCTTAGCGGCTTTGATTTTTGACCTAAATCGCTCGACTGCGAACGGTCGATGAAAGTGAGCAGGCGCCGCCCGAATTTTAACTCCGGGCTAAAACTTCAGCGGCGACTGAGCAATGCCCTAAAAACAAGCGGTGCCCGGGCGAAATTGGCAAAACACTCTCCGCCCGGCCATCTCGGCCCGGCCGCCGAGCAGGCTACTTTTTTGGGTTGTGACCATAGCTTAAGGCAATGCCAAATCATGTATACAGTGGTCCTAGAAAAAACGAAACAGAGAATTATCGACGTTTCATCATAACTTTTTTTCTGGGACACACTGTATATCGAATACATTTTGTATATATTGTGTGGTCTTTATTATATGTTTATATAACATGAATAAATTAAGAATATTGCAACCTGCAAAGAATATATTATTAATTTTATTGATTTAAATCTTAGTCGAAATACACAAGCTCTCTTGTTGGTATATTTTTGCAGGTAGGTTTGCAAGAAATTATGTTGTAACATAAATTATCTCAATTACTTCTAAAGGTGCACAAGATATGAGGCATGTCCCTTACGCGATGAATCAACTCGATGGTTATCATACAGTGCCTTACAGTGTGTATCCATCTCAGAAGTCCAGCCAAACAGTCTGCCTTATCATCAGACCCAACAAGAAGTAAATACAGTTATGTTTGAACTTTTCAGATTTCCTTTCCCCTTCTGCATATCCACGCTGGTCTGATCATTTTAAAAGTGATTTAAGTATATTTTGCACTGCAGTGTATCAGTTATGAGTGATACTTTACTATCTTATTTGGGACTCTCCCTACAGAGACAGCTGGCATGATTGCTTATACAAAAATATTACAAATTATTGTATTACTCCTTATTATTAATTTTCATACTAATATTTCAAATTCCCCAGCCAGGGAATAAAATACAGTAAAGCAAATGCAAAAAAATTAACAATGACATGTAAAACTCCTTGTGCATGTGGGTCCTATCAAGAAATCACACTGTTTTTTTCTTACTTGTAGATCAACATAATAGTCCAACAGCTCCCAGATCTTGGGAGCAGTTTTCAATACATGTGTGCCTTTAACTCTTACGAGGTCTCCGCTACAACTACCGGTAATACTGTCACCTGTACATCCCTTCCTGAAAACGGAATGCCTACTATTCCAGATGGATGTAAGTATATAGATGTTAGTATACATGTAAAGATGAAAAGTGAATCATTTTATATGTACTCGTGCTTTGTCTGTGCAAATAAAATTACATTCATAGCATGAAGTGACCATGGATGTGAAATAAAAAATAATTGAATATTAAATATTGTTGAAATACCTGTGGCCGGATATCTTGATGTTAATAATAATAATAACTCCGCTTTTATATAGCGCTTAATACATCAATGACGTTTCTAAGCGCTTTACAGGTATATTATTACATTTTTATCTATCTTTGACATGTTGAAATGCCACACTTAGAAACTAATTGAGACCTTTACGAATCCCAAAACCTGATTTAGTTGAATGTTGAGTATATATTTAAAGGTTGGAAAAGCAGTGTCATATTTATTTCAGACTTTATGATATAATGTATATGTAGGACTAATGTAATTACAATGTATTTGTCTCATTATCAGGTTACCCTTTAATAATCTGGTTGATTTTCTTCGCCAGCAGTTACCCCTGACCCTATAAAAAAATGATTGTCATGAGACAAAATGCAGAAAGTAGTTCATCATACTTCACTCATAAATGATATTGTCTGCATTATTAAATGATTTGTACATTTAACATTTATTTTCATTTGTTTGCTAGTGTACTTTTTGGATTTGCCTCTGTCTATTGTCTCAACTGAAACGAATGTCAAGTTTGTGACCACATATTTCTTCTTCTTTGACTGCAGTCACATTAAATCGTAAGTTATACTTCGCCTAGCCAGGTGATACTAGTTAGGCCTATTTGTGTTGGTCTTGGGGTTTTAAAGGTGATAACACACACGGGTATACAATGAATAATTAATAATGATAATAATGGTAATAATACAAATAATAATACATTTATAAAGTGCAGCCACTATAGAACATTATTCTGATTAAAGGCTTACATGGTTTTGGCTCAGAAGTTTAAGTTATTTTTCTGAACACTCTTCAATTCCCTAATATAGATCTCATAGTAAGGATTACAGAAGACTTGTGCTTTGCATGAATTGATTTTGTGTAAAAATATTTAGGTATACATGTATATTTACAATATGAAAAAGGCTACATTATGAGCACGACATTTTTTATTGAGGTTTCACCCATTTTGATATTTGGTTTATTCTAAATAACCCAATCCAAAGTTTTATCTCGTCGATTCAGCTGCATTATGTTGCGTTACTACAATAGCCATGATCATATATTTTGATATCCTTTATTAGAGTTGCATTATTAATTATTTATTTATTTATTTATTTATTATATTTAGATAGAGTGGCACATATCACAATTTTGGTGGTCTTCCATGAGGCCCTGTATGGTAACGATAAAAAAAATAACAGCAGCAAAAACAAAATAGATAAATACACAAGCATATAAACAGCTAGAAATACAAATTTATTTGTATCCTGAGGAAATAACTGATAATTCAAGAATTATTTTTGATCATTTACAAGAAATATGGGAATGAAATTGTCAATTTAAATAGAAAATACATTACAAAATGAAAATAAAATAAAGAATAGATGATAAACACGTATTTAAAAAAAAGAAAAAATGATTGAAACATACATTTTTTATAATCTGATATAGCTTAACACACGGTATACCAACATTGATATATACATATTAACATTCGATTGCTCTTTAATTAATGCACTTAGGTTGTTTACAAGATAGCTGAAAATTTTATAATTTTGCAAAGAGGAAAAACTTCGCACGAGAAACCCCCAAAAGTTCACTGACATCTCATCTGCAGATAACAGGGCTCTTATAGTGTGTTTAAAACTGTTCAAATTAGGTATACTACGTATGAGAATACATTGATTTTCTTTTTCGTTTTGTGCTTGCTCAATGTATTTTCCTGTTTCTTTGTCTGCAGCTTAAGATTTAAAAAAATGCAAATTGGATTCACAGAATTTGAGATTTATCAGGATGCTTTTAATTTACTGATGACTGATGAACAGAGTTTTTCATTACATTGTACTTATATAGTGATCAATCAGAACTTCGGCGGTGTTGTAGAAAGGGTTTGAATTGCATTATTGTGGATAGTCATGTAGTTTTAATACCGAAGTAATTTTCAACTTCTTGCAGATGCTCCTCGTGTGTAACAAATCCCTTCCCATGTGACTGGTGTGTTTATGACAACCAGTGTACAGATGATAGCAGCTCATGTCAGACAGGAGATACAGTGGTTATCGGAGAAAATGTAAGCACTACATGCAGGGATACCAGTTTTCAAGCAAAGCCTGATGTCAGGCCCATGCAAGTGTTTTCATGCCATAGTTCAAAGCTTTCCTAGGCCGGTACAAAATCGGTTATTGCAGATGGTATTCAGACCCTCTCGTAAATTCTGGCTGACATCATAAATGAATGAAATGGTATATACAGATATATCCCCTTAGGAAATTCTGTCTCGTAAATTCTGTCTGACATCATAAATTAATCAAATGGTATTTACAAATATATCCCCTTGTGTTTTATGGTAATTCGACCAAAGATTTTTAAGAAAATTTTGCCCAAGAATCCTTCGCTTTTGGGAGGCTTTATGTAACAAATCATATATCTGAAGCTAAGCTTGAATATACAAACAACTGTTTACGATGCACATGTACATACTAAATACACAAGTTTAAAATATCAATTGAATTACTGCACATTTAATACATGTACATGTAATGATAATATTCAACATTTTTATAGCACATATATGCACCAAGCAAGGTGCTCAATGCTACTGATTTCGGTGCTCAGATGTTTCCTATGTTTGTCTCTATAGAATCCTGATGGTGCTGGAAACGTAGGACAGGGGTTTTGCCCTCAGCTGCTTGGAACAACGGAATCATTTCTCATACCAGTCAATATTCCTTCTGGCTACTCACTATCTGCAAAGAACCTCCCTACAGATCAGTCAAAGGTAATCATCTTTGTTACCTAAAAGTACGTTGAGAACATTTAAATGCATATATCTTTACAAACATACACGGTCGTTTTTCTCTCGGTTTCCTTCATATTTACAACGTTCACAACATACATTATTATTAACAAGAAAATATGCATTCCCGACGGAAACCCGACTTTATTATGTATGTTTGGCACATACATATTACACCCCTGAGTACAGGTGCTGATTGGAGCCGATAGCCAAACATATTTTTGAAAAACATGACTTTTTGTATATTTCCAGGGCCTATTATCATATGAGTGCATCCTTGACATTGAAGGAGAAGAAGTGAGAGTACCCAGTACCACTTTTAATGAAACCTACATTCTCTGCAATGATAAACAGGTAAAAAAAAAAGGACGTTATATTCTGTATTTTCTGAGGGTCCTATAACCTACACTTTTGCACTCAATAGTATGTACTTGCTTTTCTTGGATACTGTACGTAACGAGTTTTTAAGCATGATCATTACCTTTCTGATCTATGTCAAATTCCACTCATGTTGTCCAAAATATTTTTTTTTCTCCTAGGACATTAATATGTGAAGGTTTAATTTCTTCTGAAAGGTGGCAGAAAATCATCCATTCACCAGAAAATGTTAAAAATAACTTCATCTTTATTTCACTGGATATATTGACAGTAAATCAAGAACGTTATTTGCCTAATATACAATTATCGCACAATGAACATAATGTTAGGACTAAAGATTTTTTTAAAAATATTTCTGAATCTCCAAGATCCCTTAAAAATCTGAGAGCCATACTTTTGAACAAGGGGTCTGAAAATGTTTTTGCAAGTCTTATTAGCAGGTTTGCAGAGTTGTCTGTTTTTCCGAACCACATTTGATGCCGTCCCTTTTCAAAACTTTGTATTTTTTATTTGTTTTCAGTACACGTACATAGAGAATATCATCCAGAAGATTGTCAGTGTCTCTGTACAATGGGAACAGAACAGGATAGATTACTTGTCAGAACCATATGGTAAGCTGTGTATCTATACTCAAAGTCTACAATATGAAAAGCATAATAATTAAATATTCAATGTAAGGATAAGCTGTGGAAAATTGTTAAAGTCTTTTGACCCTCATTAGAGATGAAATCAACAAAGTAATACATTGCAATTTTATTTTAATTTAAACAACTTGAAAATAAAGAACTTCATAAATACATTGATTGATACTTGTACTCCTTTTTCCTCCTCTGAATTGCAGTCATCCTTTACAAGTGTTCAGTTAACAGTGGAAGTTGCAGTCAATGCCTTTCCCAAGAAGTAACTCCATCGATCTTGAAGTGTGGATGGTGTGGTGATGACTGCAATGTCATTCAGAGTGATATTTGTCAGAGCAACCAGTTTCTCAATCAGAATGAGACGCAATTATGTTCAGCACCAGTTATCACTGATGTAAGAGAATATTTGTTCAAACAGAACATATATGCGTACTATTGAGTCTTTCAGACATATGCGACGGTAAACAGCAGTGTTCCTTTTTCGATGGTGCGAGTGTCTTAAAAACGCTTCACATTTGTCCATATTCTAACACATGCAGAGCTAATTAAGGGAAAATTCGTATGAATTTTGCTGCGCGAAGTTGTTATCCATATACACGTTTAAAAAATGGTATGGCTAACCGCGGGTTAATTCAGTTAGAAAAACTTACATTTGACAATGGAGTCATATATGTATATTTGGTACTGATTATTTGTAATATAAATGAACTCGCGCATAAGGAAACATATATTTGACACATGAGTACAACCAAATACACAATTCTAACACTTTGGAATTATTACCTATATTGGTACTGAAAGACTAAAGTAGTATGATATAAAGAGATGCCATGAGATCAATTTATCATTTGTTTTTTTCTTTTCCTGAAGTTTGACCCCTTGTCAGTTACTACCAATGGCCGTACAAGATTAGAAATCCATGGAACCGACATTGGAGTGGTTTTTGATGATATACTTCAAATTCTTATTCAAGAATTGGAGTGTGATTTGACAGACATGGGCGAATATTACCAGCCAGGACAGAGGTATATCTTTAATGTATTTCTTACAAACATGTATGCATATTACTGATTTATCACAAAGTAAAGTTAAATATCTTACTAAGTACATTAAGATCATCCCACTATGATACTTATCCTGATGACTGATAAGAACTGAAAACAAATCTATAATTCACACAATGTTAAAAACATAAAAGGCTCGTGTAAAAGTGCAAAACAAAAGTCTTTTTGTGATACATTACAGGGTTTTTTTCCAACAACCTTCAAAGTATATGTTTTCTTCAAAACATTCAAACAAAATTAGTTTTTAGACATATCAGTCATTCTATTATATCCCTCTGTTAAACCACACTGACGCGATGCCTATACCACTAAAGATTCATGTATAATGAGATCAACTAATAATAACAATGATGATAATAATAATAATGATAATATTGAAAATGATAATAATAATAGCTCTCTTTTTCTCCAGAGTAGCCTCATATCAATATTTATTATGTTATCCTTGAGGACCCTGCAATTAAATTATTACCCCTGATTCTCATTAATCAACGTGACAGGTACCAAACGACTTCTGCAAATTTGTAATGGAAATCTTTCGTTGATCTGGCAGACGTTTATCCTGTGTGATACCATATATGATTTTACACTGAAATCGGTTGTAAATATCAAGATGATAAAATAATAGTTTGAGGTTTAAAAAAAAAAAAAAGGAACTTTATTTCCACACAGTCAGATGTTACTTTCCACATTGCTGTTTCATCATGCAAGTATATGTGTACTCACATGTCCATCGTTATTTGTTATTGTTATTTACAGTGTTAGTTGTACAACAGACATATCTCATGAAGTTTTATCAGGACGCATTGAAATCACAGTGGCGTCAGGGAACGGAATTAAGAAAGGGCAGAGCACTACCAAATTTCAGTATAGGGTGAGCACAGCAAAATATACATTCTGAAAAATATACATTTCTATTTTATGTTAAATGTTGCGAAGACTTTGTAATTATTGAGATTTATTATTAAAGCTGAGTAACAATGAAGGAATCATTAAGTAAGCAATTGAAAAGTCATTTATACATAATAGAAAATAAATATATGCAGGAAAATTGCAAGAACAATTTAAGTACTGATACCGCATGTTAAGTGTCTTTTATAGGAGGGGATTTCAAGATTGACAAAGAAAAGTTTCTATAATAGGTTTGAAAATGAAATATTAATAGTATTTTTTAACTTGCATTTGGTTGAAAACCTAAACTTTTCTTGTTATGTTATGATATTTTGTCACTTTTGTTTTAAATCCCCGTTTAGGATCCTATGATTACAGGTTTTAATCCTAGAGAAGGACCCGTGGCAGGGGGTACAGAAATCACTATCAATGGCATGAACTTGGACACGGGAAGGAACATTGCTGCAAGATTCAGAGATGCAGATTGCGTAGAGATGTAAGTTATTTGTATTGCATTCAATGGTTGATGTAATTATTTTGTAAAGTTTATCAAAGTCACAATTTTTGCATAAATATTTCCTGTTTAAACTTTAGTTGTTATTTATAAGTATCGGAACTGGAAAGATTTTGTATAGTTAATGGCCTTGAGAAATACGTCAATTTACACATTTGTTCATTGATTACAAAAAAGTAGAACTATTTTTAATGAATATGTAGACTATCACAACCATTTAAGAAAATCCCCATAAATTCAAACAAATATCTTTTTAAAAGTAGGATCTACTAGTACTTCAATATTGTAATTGTTTTGAGTATAATGCTGTAAACTTGTAATATGTATTAGTAGACCTGTGTTATCAAGCCTTTGTATTATCAATCATGTTGTACTATTATTTATATCACATGCTTTGTTTATTTGATTTTAAATGGTTGAATAAAAAGTGAAGTAAAGTGAATAAATATGGAGAGAGGAAAAGAAAGACGGACAGATAAACGGGCAGAAAGACAGAGATTGAGAGAATGGAAGTACATGCACAATGTAAGTCGATATTATTTGATATTTTTTCAGTTCTGTTCAAGACACCATTGCCACTTGCATCACAAGCAGTGTACGAGGGAATGAACAGGTTACTGTACCCCTGGCCATGACATTTGATGGAGAAGAAAGACAATTCAGCGATTACGCCTTTAACTACATGCCGAATCCAAGGATTGATAACATTGACAAGACATCATCTATCATGTCGTTAGTAGAATGGAATATAAATTTATTATTTCCATCCTCAATTGTCATTCATTCACTTTTTTAAAGAGAATCACCGTGAAAAATCACTGTGGTTGACTCAGTTATAATAAGCCTTTACTTAATTACTTTATTGCAGAAAGTTGACTCAAATAGAAACAGATACATGTCAGTTTCAGAAAATACAGACAGAAGATTTGGAACTTCTAGTGTGTTTGAAAGTGGATATAACAAGTGGTGTAAAAATCGCCTATATGAAATTCAGTTATGTCTGATCTTATGCATAGACATTTCTGCCTTTGTGATGAATAAGCAATTATTAGAAATGTCCCTGTTCATATTTTATTAATGGAATATATCTTTTATACAATAAAAAAAACAATATGGTTTACAGGATTTGATACGTTTCTGTTCCACCGAAAAAATTGAAGAGAGGGATTACATCGAGTAATTTACAAAACTTTGTTTTTCTTTTTACAATTGACCTCTTGTTATTAAGACTTCCCCGTTTGTAATGTCCACATATGACAGTTTTCTCATATTTAGGTGTTATTCAAAGCTTTCCTTGAATGTATTTTTATTTCAACAGAGGAGGTCTCGATACTACACTAACAGGCGTTAGATTTGATCTGATCCAAGAACCCAGGATTGTTGTTACTTCTCTCACAACTAATGCTACCAACTCTGAGGTATGATATCCATTCACTTTATTTATTCAAGTCTTATTAAAGGGTATCAATTATTCAAAAAAATAGTTTGCTTTGTGTGTAAGGCATTTCATCCCTTTATACTGTATTAAAAAATACGAGCTTCAAATATTACTTCTACACAGATATGTGGCAAGTTTAAATACACTTATTAAACACAGCGGCAACTTGTGAGAAGAATATTTGATGCACCCGTACATGCTATCATAGTACAAGTGTATTGTATAAGACACACTAGTCCTTGTTCAGGGTATTATGTTATCCTTATTCTTTCACACTCCTCGATTATTTAATAGCCCATAGAATGATTGGTTAGGTTTATTGTTTTTATTTTTTAAGTTGATAGAAGACATTTTTAGCTATACCCAAACTTGTTTAGGCTATTGCTACACGAAGAGATGTCTGTTACTGTAGATGACTGATGGTTTTGCTACTTCTCAGGCATAACCATGTGTATTGTATTTAGTACTTTTAGATAAATATATTTGACACAGTACTGCTTTGCATACTTTGTATTTGCTTGTGCAAGTACATGCGAGTTGTCAGTTTTATGATACACATAATTATATGAAATGTTCTAGCATGTATATACTCATTCGCGAGGTCATGTTATTGTTTATCTACAGGTTTATTCCAAACTTTTCTCTTTAAAATCACATTTGGCTGTGTTCATAAATTATAAGACCTTTATTACTGCATTGGTACATTCAAGCATGTGCTCAAAGTGCAATTATGTGTAATGGAAATTTATTTGTAATCCTCTTTTTTGTCATTTTTTTTCTTGTTCGTTATAAATGCTTTGACATTTATGTCCTAAAGCTCTGCAATAGAACAGGAACCATTCTCACATGTCCAACGCCAAGTTTTCCTGATGATGCTATCCCTGCTATAATAAGACGAGCAACAGACGATGCAATGATCGCGAATTTGTCATTTGACTTTGATGGATATGTGATTGATGGCGGCACTATTGATTACTTCCCAGACCCTGTGTATGAAAGCTTCAGTGGGAACAGCAGAATTTATGAGAGTGATAACAAAAGACTTGAGATTACTGTGAGTCATAGGAGTTTTCTTTATGATATCTATTATCTGAGTTAGACAATACGCTCAGGATTGTATGTAAGTACCTAGTGGGTACCTAGCTTTAGAAAACATGCCATCTTAGTTTAAAATATCAATTTACTGCAATCATTTAATCAACAAAACAAAAAAGAATTGCAACAAGCTATAACCGATTTGTATGCCACTTATTGTGTAGTCCCATATACACATTCTGTGTGCAGTGCTTGTTACTTTAACAAAACTGGGCCAAATGCCTTATCATTTTGATAACTCCAGAACCTTGCAGTACACACCAATACTTATATGCTACATGATCAACATTTTTTGATCAATTCCACATCGTTTCTTTCACAATGCAACCGCATGACTAGAACTCAAATTTATCTTGAATTGGTCATTCATATCGAATATCGCAGGTATGCCCGCGAATGCAACACGTGAAAAAGTGGCAAAAGTCAAATTTGTTGTTTTGTGTCTTTCTAGGGAATGGATTTAACCTTGGCAAGTACAGAAGACGATGTACTAGTTTTGTTAGGACCTGATGGACAATGCTATGTTGATGGTCTTAACATTAATGTCTTGCGTTGCCAGCTACCAGATGACCAGCCTCAAGCAGGATACTTGAATGGAACACTAGGTCGAGAAGGTGCAAAGAATCTTCCAGCTGTAACAGTTAGTATACACGTATCTTATATAACAGCATTTATCCTTTTCGTATACTTTAACATTACACAGTAATTTGATATTAATTTCATGTTGGTTGGTAGGACCTGTTTTTCATGGTGCTGCTTTAATACGAAGTTGTACACATAAAACGATTACCTATCACATATATGTAATCGCTATTGTAGCTTTCTTTGATATAAATTTAATAACTAAACTATTCAGACCCTTTCAAAGTTTTGCATTTTTTATGTATTCGAAAAAGAATTTGTCCCGATTTATGTATCTTGAGAATGTGACATATTAGTGGTCACATCTAAAAGTATTCAACAAAAGCCCTAATTTATCCAGCCCACTCTATAGTTTGGAGTTACGATAAGTACATCCACAAGAATTAACATCAAATTTCCAAGTACATGTCAGTATCATGAATAATTCGGTCGTTGAAAATATACATTTACTAAATTTCTTTCATTTTATATACGCTACTCTAGCAGGGAAAGCACTGTCGACGAGTATAGATTTATTTTTCTCATTTCCATCTCCTTCGGAAACGGGCATTTCGTGAACCTCGGTCGACAAATTAATGAAAATGCTCATTTAGTATTAATCAACAGATACAGTGCTGTAAAAAGTAGTGAATATTTAGTTTTAGTTTTAAAAGGCGTATATCAGCGCCCCGTTGCATAAAACTTTAATACCATGGATGGTAACTTTGCTATCAATGGCACCTACTATGGTAACAGGGTAGTTTCTATTGATGGCACGGTTACCATCAATGGTAAGTTTTATGCAACGGGGCGCTGGCGTTTGTGTAATTTGAGGGGATACGGAGAAGGATAAATGTGCATGTCATTGTAAACCCACACCCTAACCCACACCATAACCCACACAGTAACATAATATAAAAATGACTCTGTTGTCTTTTTAGGTTGTGCATGGGAACTTACGATTTTACCCAGGCTTTGTTTCAGCATGGTCGGCTACAGGTGACAGTCCAGTATTAGCCATCATGATATCTAGTGTGACGGTGGGATTCATTGTGATCATCACTCTGATAATCATTTTGGTTTGGTGGTCAAGGAAGGAACAGCGTCACTTACAACGAGCTAGGGAAGAAGTAGAAATGGTCCGTAGTGACTTCATGAAGAGAGTACGAGAAGGTATGTCTAACAAAAGGTAAAAATAGAGTTTTGTATATACAATGCATGTAAGACGGTATGTATGCGCATGTAGTGTGCGAGTAGTTATAGAGGCGCCTCTTCGTGCTCCCCTTCTTTAAAACAAAGTGGTGGTGCTTATGTATCCTTTTTTTAATTCTTTATATATATGTTACTCGAAATTGTTTTCATGGTCAACACTGTGATTATTTTGACTAAATATATAGTATAGGGAATGCGTATTAATTACAATAAATTATCTTACCTGTTTGCTGTTAGTTGGTAACACGAGCTTAGATGTATCCGAAGCTGACGACAGAACACAGAAGCACGGGATACCATTTAGAGGACACGTCCACTGTTTGACAATGATGTTGTTTAAAGGACTCGGTGTTCACCCAGAAACAACGGACCCTGAGGTAATACTAATAACGATAATATCAGGATATATATGTGGTAATAAAAATATTTCAGATAATTGAATAATTATTCTGAAAAGTCTACATCATGTTGTTAATAACATGAAATAACTGTTGCATCCGAACCTTTCAAACTACGAATTCTCAATAAAATATGAACATGATTTGATAATAAAACAGCACAAGTTGGAAATAAATGTGTTTTGTTTTCATGACTAATCACATTTCGATTAGGGTTTTTTTTTTTAGGATTTGGGTACAGTCATTGGTACGATGACGAAAAGCATATAATTGGTTTGCATGAAAATCTTTCTTGATTATAGCTTTTGCTGTTGTGCATCATCAAGACATTATGCCTGTCCTAAAATATTTACTTGCAGTACATGGAAGACTTTATGGAACACTCGGTGATATCCTTCTACCGTATGCTAAAGAAGAAGGAAGTTTTGATAGACTTCATCAGACAACTAGAGAGGAAGAAAGAAGGTCGTGGTCGTGAAAGGTATTTTAAAGGACTTTAATCCACAAACAAATTAATACCGTTATTTGAATCGACATCATTTGGTCAAAATGTAATACAAAAAATATGTATGATTTATGGTAATGATACTACTATACATACATATTCTACCGTTACCCATATAACACCTGAGTAGAGAAGGGCAAATGCTGAGTTTTTACTTGCCAAATGACTATTATTAAGTGATTATGAATTTACTTATAAATGTTTATGTAGTTTGTACACTCATCCTGCTGCAAAAACTCGTGACGTGACGTAGAGATATGTATTACATATATGCCACGAGGCAAACTTACTATGGCTTTCATTTTCCACCTCTTAGGGAAATCATCGCCTCTCTTTTGGCAATCACATTTGTCAGCGAGGGAAAATCGATCCACTTCACAGAGTAAGTCAGGAGTTATATATTCCAAAGTACATACATATATACCCACATACAAACATACATACATACTTACATGACTCAAGCCCACACGGTCATGTATAGTACCCCCAACGTCCGCATCCCGGTCACTACGCCAGCTATTCCCCACTCCTAACGACGGATAGTCAACCTGTTCGAAATGTCGAGACACTCCCGCCACCCATCCTCTCCAAGCTAAGAAAGATAACCAACTGTCTTTTTCAAGACTACACACCCTCAAGAAAGATTACCGAGAGTCCTTTTCAGGACTCTTCAATCCTCCCTCTCTTTCACATGGTGCAACCGCAAGCCTACTGTATACTTACATACATACATACATATATATATATATATATACTCTTTTTTCACTGCAGCTCAAAGATAAAGTGCGATAATTCGTTTTACTCATCATATAGGGATGCTTCTTCGTTGGATTCATTTAAATCTTCCCTTAACAAAATTCCTCTTAAATTTGTTAGTCCGTAGCTTTTAATGTCATATTGTTGATATTCACGGTACATGTAATGTAATATCCTTGATTTGAATTTGTTATGTTTTGGCCGAAAATCAAATTGTATTCTGTTTTATTTTGATGTATTGACTGGATGTATCTGTGCTTCTGTAAGTTCAACTAATTTAGGTTGATATATATGTATAAATTGTAGCTTGTAGATATGATATTAAATGTACTATTATCTAAGAATCGCCATTATTTTTGGAAAGCGCTAAGAAACATATTGTATCAAGCGCTCTAGAAATACAATGTATTCTTATTATATATTGTCTGTACAAAATTCAGTGCCGATAATTTTGATGCTTTTCAAACATCACACATGATTGTTATAATGCACAATTATATGACTATGAAGAAGTAAAATAACTTACGAGGAGAAAAACCGGCATAGGGCTGAATGGTACAAAATACATACAGGTTCTTGGAACAGAATGGAGGTAGGACATAGGCAGAGAGGGCAAAGTGTTGCGGGGCAGAGCGTAGACCTGGTATTGCCTAGGATAGAACTAACGGGATCTGACATAGGAAAAATGGGATAACCGGTTGATGCAATTAGTTTTTTGTTTTTTCATTACCCAGGCAACATGGGCATGTACGATCAACATCCATTATTCCTTTTCTTTATGGTGTTCTATGTTCTTGAAATTTATGTTGTATGTTGAAATGCCGAATCAAGTAATTATAATAATAAGGATGATGTAAAACATTCGACCAGAGGTGGTAATTTCTTTCCATGAATCGAAAGAAAAGATCAACGTGCACTAGAATTTTTCAGAATATACCACTTCTCCTTTTTAAAGATATTTATTTTGAAAATGTCGAAATGATAAGAGTGAAACCCAAGACAAAGTTTATTTATTTATATGTATACATATATATATATATATATAAATGATCTCGGGGAGAGTCAGATTATCCAAAGGAATTTTTGAGGGCTTAAATGAACTCAATTTGCCTTTTCTTTAATGTTAGTAATACTATTATATACATACTATAATTGATTAAGTTTAAAGCATTTGGGTAAATATGAAAGCTATTTATTGTTATACACACCTGCATTCATTAATCGAGATTAAAGTATGAACTTTTGGCACTTCTTTCATTTCATTTCCTTTTCAGCGTCGTAATGTCACTTGTTGAAGATGAAGTCAGAATGGCATCCGAATCTAGTAGAGAGATGGACACACTATTCACCAAGTAACGTTTTAAATGCATCTCTATTATCCCTTTTTAGAGTTAGCACTTATTCCTTATGGTTCTTAATGCGTCTCATAACAAAAAACTACAAAAAACTACATTCCCGACTTTTCACAATATTGAGTAGGATATTAGCGTACTACGCTTGTCAAGAGGGCTGGTTAGGAGCCAGATCTCACATACCTTTACTTGCACAGGATTGATAGGCTAACTTTTGTGGACTGAATTTAGAAAGTGGCGGTAATTGTGCGAGCATACACACTGTAAAAAAATAATAGTCGAAATAACTCAATAAAATTGAGGAAAAGAATTGCCTTATTTTTATTAAGTAAATATTACCTACGGCATCTTAAGTAGAATTTACTTATTTTGCTGAATAAATTTTTACTCAGTTAAATCGAGTTACATTAACGTAAATATTTTAAGTATTGTAATCACTTTAGATAATTAAAAAAAAGCTATGATAGGATTACATATTGCACGATTTGGTACCCATCTAATCTAACAAGTAACATCCACTAATCTAACCGTATATATATATCTACCACCATCACAAACTATTACATACGCTTCAATTCGACACATATTGAAATGCTCCAAATTTTATATATACTTGATCGTAGCATCTTAAAAGGAAAATTGGTTGACAATTTCCTGAAATATCAAGTTTTGATTTGTTTTGAACTGGGTAACAATTAAAAATTGTCTTGTCTTTGCTTAGCCATGTTAAATGAATTAGTAAATGTTTTAAAGTCCTTAAATTTTCATTCAACCACAAAAAAGAATTGTTTTATTTAAAAAAGAGTTTAATTTGGTCTTAATGAATATTCATAAATTATGTAAATATTTCTATTACGCACTGCATCGGTCCTTACTTTAAAAAGATAAGAATAATCAACATAAATTGTTTGAGTAATACGTATAATTTCTGATTTCGAGTTAAAATTACTAAATTAATACAAGCTGAAATTACTTAAGTTCTTATGTATTTGATTTTACTTAAATATTCCACGTATGTTCTACTAAATTGAAAGTTTGAGTTAGCAAGACTTATTTAGTGCGTAAGTGGCAAAACTAATGTTTTCAAGTAAATTCTACATGGAAATAATACGTAAAAATTACCAATGAACAAATTCTTTTTTACAGTGCACCTTGATAACATTAATTTGTGTTACCAAATGGTACACTTATTACAAATATCTAATGATAAATTGTTATGTTTCCTCACATTCAAATTCCATATTCGTCCGAAATGTTGCAACCGAAAATCATATTGCACATATGTAATTTTCGAAAAAGTACATCTTTAATAAACTTGTATATAATATTCTCATAATTTTGTATCATGTGTTCAGCACGGAAACAATCGCAGGAAAACTGGTCTGCAGCTGGTTCACCTTGTTCATGCTCACTTACTTAAAGGTAATAATTCAAATTCAAATTCAAACAGATAGGATCATTCTCATTTTTGTATACATGAAATTAAGATGTTCCTACGATTTCTCGGAATTTGTTTTATGATATGGGAGAAATTTGTATTAGTGTTGTATTAAGTTTAATCCTAGTCTAGCTTCATCCTTATCTTGTACAAGATCCTGTACACAGTAGCGTACGCACGGATTTTTTTGAGGGGGGGGGGGGGCGTTAAAATTTGAAAATCGCGCCGAGAATTTCGCAACGACTCGGCCATCCGCTAAATAAGCGGGGGGAGGGTGTTATGAGCACATTTTTTGGTCCAGGATTTGAGGCAAACAATTTGAGGGAGGGGGGGGGGGGGAGAGTCCTCCAAAACACAAATATAATAAAAATTGAGAGGGGTTCAACCCTATAACCCCCCCCCCCCCCCCCCCCTGCGTACTCGCCTGCCTGTACAAGTATCCTGGTCGTATTTTTACATACGACTTCACTATCTTCTTCCCATGAACTGAACAAAGTTCTAGGGCTTTCATAATATATTCACATTTGCTAAGTAAAATTGAAATGCTTTTTTGAATAACGTTATATACGTGTATTTAATTCAGTTCAAGTCTATGATGATTTTATTTTGGCAATGCCTTGCATCCAGAGGCTGAATTACGCATCATTCCCAAAGTCTCAATATATAATTTGTTTGTTATACTACAGGTGTACGCCTTCTACCCACTGTACATGTTGTATCAAGCAATAAAGACCCAGGCTGAGAAGGGTCCTATAGACGAAGGGACAGGTGAAGCATACTATACGCTAGAGTTCAACAAACTATTTGACCAGACGGTCGAATTTCATTCTCTCGTAAGTACAAGAAATGTCCGGCTTTGCCTTGAAATGTTATATTTGCATTCTAATTAAAAAAGCTCTGATTATGTCAAATCGTATTACCACTATGCTGAACGGTTTAGGCAAAGCAAACTAAAGTGTGTGTGATTTCTATTTCAGTGTGTCGTTATATTTGTGTTCACATTTGAAAACTTCCCTGAACGTAAACCCCATGCGCATAAATATAAGATTATAATTGAATATACATGTAGATGTATATATATATATTTTTTTTTTTTTTTTAATTAGGGTGAGGCTAAATAATATGTTTTCCGTACACTTAACATATCTTTAACACAATCTCCAAGACCTTCTAGAAAGCAACTCAAGGGCAATTTCGATACATTTCTGTGTTACCCAAAGAAATAATGTTTGTAATGTGAAATACATCATTGTAAAGTTCGCATATTTTGGGCATGGAAAGTAAAATTGCCTTAGATTGAGTTTTCGACAGTGTTTGCAATTTTATTCTTTGTATCATCCATTGAATAACCATTTTGTTTAATGAAGGGTCTAGATGTTGTAGATGAAGACGGTCAGGTTTATCTTCATGTGAATGTCCTGGATGTTGACAGCGTCAAACAGGTCAAAAAGAAAGTTCTAGATTGTGCGTGGAGAAGGGGCTACTGTTTGCTACCCAGAGACGTGGATGCAGTAGACCTGGGTGAGAATATAATGGATATCATCTCAAGCTTACATCAGATGGAAACAAAGAGGGCCACATAATTGTTTTGTGTTACCTTCGAAGTTAATACATACACACACGCACAAACGCTCACCCTTACCTTTATAGATACGTAAACGCATGATGTTCTCCTCGTATGAGCTAATACTAACACAGCATTTTCAATCACGTTTGTGAAATCATGGAGAACTACAATCGGGTGGAATTTAAAGGCTCTATCACCATTTCGTCACAGCCACTGGCTGAATTGAGAAAGATCGTATACAACAATGATAATAACATGTAAATAATTAAAACACATGTACTTCAATATGTTCATAAACATAAATATTATATATATTCCATTTAATGAATTATATTACATGTAAACTATATACTATCACTTCCATAATTATGTATAGATCTTATTCTGATTTATTCTTGAATCTTCTCACCATTGCACAGTGTTGGTTCAAACTCATAAACAATCAATTCTGCTTCATGAGACATCTGAGACTCAGGGAAGAGTAACGGCGAATACAATGAATACCTACGAGGTAAGTTAATGTTCATTAACATTGTTTCTGACGGTTCGATACTTTTAATTATACAAATTCAGATAGAATATCTATATATTTACATACTGACGATACATGTAGAAGATAGACGTGAAGGTGTAAACAAAAAAGTGTACCCCTTTTCGCAATATAAGTTTAAAATATATTATTGAAGAACTCGTTTTTAGTTATACCCGATATACTGGAACATAACTGTGCAGATGAATGCATATACCTCTACATAATTTTTAAATAAGCACACTTCATTATATTATTCCGTTTTGTGACTTTCATGCTTCAAGATTCAAAATGGATATCGTGTGGCACTGATACCGAAGCAGCATGGAGAAGGTGATGGGTATCAAGCTCTAGATCTGAAGGAAGTTGCTTCAGACACGTGTAAGAATCGTTGGTTTATTTTGAAGATGCATATCTCAAATATCTGTAATCTAAAAAAAATCATGTTGAAAAGGAAAATAGTTTTGACATCCAATAATCATTTTCATTTCCTTTAAAATTTGATTATCTTTCATTCTTTCTTAATTTATTCTTATTTAGTGTTTATAATTATGAAAATGAAACAGTAATAAATTAATTAAAGACAGCTAATTCGTGACTATATGGAAAGAGAGAGAAAGGAGAGAAAATAACAGGGAGGAGAGTAATATGATTTCATCCATATTTAGATGCATCCTTACAGTACGTGACCGATGAAGATATCCTCGATTCGCACCTACCGCAACAAGGTTCAAAGGTCATTCATCTAAAGGTATGATACTTTCAGTTGATCGATTAATACCATGTTAATACAACCATTAAAGAAGATTTTTGCTAGCTTTGTTCCTCACTTATAACTAACCTTTACTCTGATGAATAAACAGGAATAGCTTAACATCTTTTACAGACCCGAGAAGGTAATTGTCATTATTTTACTATATGTCTTAAAATGAAGAAAAATTATACCTTGAACAGGATCGAAATGTACTCATACTATGGAACAGAGAATTCGTAAATTTGATAATAATCACCCTTATATATAACATTGTCTAACGATTTTCCAACAATGATTTTCTAAAGATAAACAAGAATAACAACTCATGAAAATCAACCTAAGGAGAATATTACTGTCCTATTTGTATATCCCAGTTATCTACGGTTTACAAAAGGTCCCATTGTAATGTTCGCAAATGTTAAACTGTTAATGCACAAGGCTTTAGAAATTGCCTCAGTTTGATTTATTGGAAGTCTTTGCGATCGAGTAATCTTATTGATAGGTCCGCTGATAAGTAGGTCTAAAATGAATAATGAGAGAAAGAGAGAGAGGGATTCAAACTAAATGCATACACGCGTATTTTTGTACAGGATCTTGAACAATCTAAGATGAAGCGAAGTTCTATGCCCATCCACATCCAGCAGAAGAGTGCAGACCTTGATCGAAATCTAGTATTTCCTCAAATGCTGACAATGAAAGTGAGTCGTGATGTCAATAAAGAGATATCCTCGACATTATACAAATAATACACAGCAGTGACGGCATTAGTAAGAATTACCCACACAAGGTACCTTTCGAACTGTTTAACCTCGAGTGTGTTTGGACTGTTTCGAAGGTACCGAATGAGGTTATTTTTATTAATGCCCGAACAAAATGGTGTGTATTATTTGTTTTATAAGATGATCTTTTATATGTTTCATAAAAATGATGTTTTACTTCGTTAAAAAAATGATGTTTTATAACATGATTGTACTAATGACCGGTCATTAAAATTTGCTAATGACCGGTCATTAGTAAAACTACGTGTTAGGCAAAATAAATGCCTGGTAACAGGTACGCTCTCAATCAATCATAAATTATGATTAGGATCCGCTTCATCATGTTATAATATAATTTATTACAGTATTCCATTCTTACTCATAAGTATGATTAGACAGATGTAGCTGATAGCTTAACCATCCTTATAAAGTTGGAAAGCTTTTTGTATTTTTACCCTTTGGTAATTTGTTCAAATGTTAACTTTTCGTCAGAATTTTTTTCATGCACAGACTAACAAGAAAAAAAGTCCCTCTTGCCTTATCTTAATTTAAGCGGCTTGCAGATTCATGAAGTACAATTCCATCTGGGTTTAAGATTTGTGTAGAACCTCAACGTGGTGTTTATGTTCCAATGCACCTGATCACCAGTTTCAGTTAGTATTTATTTAATCCACATGGGTTAATATACGCTGATTAATCCCTATCTCTTTCACATTTAAGGCGTCGATCAGCCCATATGTGGATGGTATCTTCGAAGTAATGTTCAAGATGCCAGCAAAAGTACCTCTACCAATCAAACATCTCTTTGATACGTTCGATGAACTTGCTGTGAAGTATGGAGAAGCCTATGCGAAAGATTGGAAGAAAAATTGGTGAGTAGGGTTAATGTAATTCTAAGGTATAAATTTGACGTACATGGTAAAAAGTATTTTGATTATGATATGTGTCGCTCAATTTCGTTGTTTAACACAATCTACTTTTTGATAATTACTATATCATGACTAATATAATACTATTAAATTTCGTGATTTTGTACTTATCATACCCACTGATTGCGTCTAATATATCGATCGTGTTATAATTACAGTTCCTCTGTATATTGCCTTTGTGTCATTTCTAAGAGATAAGGGTTTAGAACGCAACACCAAACATACGTTTCCAGCAACCCAACGAAAGGGTGCATATCTGAGCCTCAAAATGTGCACAATTGCACCCTGGATAAGATGGGCGAAACATTGAACCTTGAGAGGGGCAAATGTGCACTTCGAGGATGTTGGATGTGAAAAGAGAACATGAAAGAGAAGCATATCTGCACCTCTAAGGATGCTAGAGGTAAATGATGAAAGAGCTGAACCATACAAAATTAGATTTTTCCATGGTGTAGGATGCAAATTTTACCCTTTATGGATTTGTGTAGGTAGATATTGTATGTTAAGCTCTTTTTTTTAAATTTCACGTATCCTTGTAAATTTCTCCTTCCATAGCTTGTCAAATTTCTGGCTTTCAGTGCTTAACAACCTGCCATCGTTGTTTGAGATGCCGAGATCAGAAACAGCTGATAGATGTGTAGACATTCTTGCTGATGCTCTCAAGCATGCGACCAGGACCATTTCCCTGAAACAGGTGACAATGTTTTCATAAACTATGGAACGATAGAGCATAACGACACAAGATTTATCCCCAGTAGTTTCTTCTTTTTCGTTCCGCGGTCACGTTTTGATGTCGACAAAGGAATTAAGACGGTCAAATGAGAAAGGAAAAGTAAAGCCTATGTCGTGACCTTTAATACCGATTACGTCACACAATTTAGGTATTGAATTGAAGTGAAGAAGGGACAGTGATTAAGTTGAAGTACTTGTAAAAAATAAAAAATCATAATAATACATACATGTATCGATTAACTAAAAAAGATTTATAAGTAGATATTTCGGTTGATTTGAAAAGTTTAAAAATGTGTGCAATCGTTGCATTAATCATATGGCCACTAATTCGATTATTACTTTCGATGTTAGGAGATTTTAGATGACGATAACGATGCAAGATAAATATTGTACACATATTATAAACTCCGTCTTTTTTGCTCAATACAGGGCGAGTCAGATCATCTACCTTACTACAACGAACATCCCTTGCAGAGAAAGATGGTGACGGATTACTGTAATGAGATAGCAAATCAGCCAAAGCTTCGTCCAATAAAACTGAATAGAGCCTGCTCAAACATCTCAAAGGTATGTAAAACAATTGTATATCAAATGTTCTTTCTCAATAATTTCATCCACAAATAAAAAGAAATATGTTGATTTGACTATGTAGTAATGTCACGAGATTTTAATTTCCGGATAAATAAATTGATAAATGTCATGTAGCCTACAATGGCCCATCATATATCTGCATGATAATACAATTAACGTCGTTCTGAATATGAAAATGGACAATCAGTTTGATCCTTTTTTCCTGAACTCAATGTTTTGAACTTAAAGGGATATCCATTACATTTGACACAGACGGAGTTTAAGAAAAATGAGATGAATGTATGGAATTCTGAATTAATTGTTAATTTTAATTTGGTCTGCTCTCATTAATGTACAGGAGTTCAAGGACCAGTTCAGTCATCTTTCGAACATGATGCACCTTTACAACCTTACCAAGAGCGATGTGGAAAACCTTTTCAAGTAGATCCAGGAAATCCCAGTAGACCGACAGCCTATGAGACCGCTAGTCTAGTGAACCCTAAGGGAGGTGGACAGAAGGCCCGGGCAGCCGATATTTCGGTAAAATGGGCCGTTGGCGTCATGGACTGTCAGTCTCTACAAAATTAAGCAGTAAACCGAAGCTGGACTACATGCAGTTTGCTTTATTTCCGGGGTTCAGATAAATACCGGATCAAGAAAAGTTGATGAAAGAGACAATAAGAGGATCTTGGTAGATTAGCTTTGCTTTTTAATGATTTTAATAATTATGATCATTAGCTTGACATAAATCATTAGGATATTTTTGATGCAGTGATTTATGTAAATGATGATTTTTAAAACTGGATTCCTGATCTTGTTTTAAATGCCCACTGCACTACTTGTAGCTACTTGCTCCCTCTATATAGAAAACAATGCCTAATCGGTGACCATTGGTCCCCCATGATCCTCTTTTTCTTATGTTATTTGAGAGCTGAGTTGATGAGATTACCACCTGTCCAGTGACCTTGCAGAGTGCTCTAATCCCTCCTGTAAACTAGTGCTGATAAGCTTTAAACCAAGATCTTTTTCAGAACGGACAATTTTGACCTTCATGTACACTTGGGTCGAGAAAAAAAAATAGCGACGAGCAATGTGGCCAATCGCCCTGGATAAATGTTGACAGAAGGTACGAAAAGTTATAAGATGTTCCACTTTTAAGAAAGATATATACTAGACGTAGATATGCTTGGTTTTTATAGACTTGATTCAATGAAAGTTAGCAGTTTTCTTTATAACAATATTCCTATGGGGGGGGGGGTGCCATCTTGATTTAAAGGCATCGATTAACAATGTTAAATCTGAGATGCATGACCCTACGTGTTATCAGTGACCGTGACATGGTGTAATATTGAAGAACTAACAAAATTGCTCTTCAAAATGGTCATGAAGTGCCTCAAAAAAGTAAAAATCTTTGAGTGACCGGTTTCACCATACTCATTTTCCCCAATCGACTGTAGTCTTTTAGAAACCGTTAGGAAAACGGTTTTTGACAATTCGATTTTCAATCAAAAATATCTTGATAATCCAACAGGTGATTAGTTTGTAAAAGTCATGGGATTTCTGACTGACCTAAAGGTTTATAATTATGATTGCAGCATGAGCTACATCCAGGATTTCAGTGTTTAGAATCTAAATCTTATTTAAATAGTGATGTTAGAGTAGTACATATCCATTGACAGGCATAGAATAGAAGAGGTTGTGCAACCAAAGCCAGTAGGGACTTTTAGATTTGCCGAACGACAACGTGGATTGCTACGATCGACGTCCTTTTAATGCACTGCCTTGAATGGACGTCACACGTATCAGTCCACGCAAATCTAAAAGTCCCCATTGATGCAAATTAAGAACAATCATCTTGTTACTCCAGCTTCTCAAACAGGTGATTTCTGTGAGTAGTTTTATGTACGTCTTTTGAATAATGGGCTGAGCTCTATCTGGTCAAGTAACAAATTATGCATGCCAAATGTAGCTTAACAAGAGAAACTGCTCAACTGCTCCAAGTGGCTGAACCAAATATCTTGTCGCAATTATGAGCAAATATAAATGGTCTATTCTTAGGAAACCAAGGTTATGGATGCATTTAACAAGTGTGTGTCCGATATTGAAGGTAAAATACAGGTCAGTGGGTACCTCGCTAGACGTATTACCCTCATATCACTATTTTAATCAAAATGGCTACTCCCAAAGGAGAATGACGAGCAATCAAACTGCAATTTTTGAGATATTCTGTAAGTTTTCCTTCCTAAATAATAAAATACAAATAATTTCAAGATTTGTTTAAAGCTGGCTGACAATTTTGAATAAGATTATCAGCTTTTAGGGTTTCATTTTCCTTTAAAGAAATATGATATTTATTTTCCTTATAATAATGGGATTGTAAAAGCTTCTATCATGATTGATCCTTACAATTTGTAAAATGTACATGTGATAATTTGTTTTTATTCGACAAATGGCGAAATGAAATGTGTGCCTGCAACGATGAAATTTATTCCAAAACAAAAACTTTTAAGTAGCCGTGAAGTAAATAAGATATATTGGTATGGTGGGTAAACTATTATATTGATTATGTAACTTTAGTATGTTTGTTATTTTTGCTTGATATGTTTACTTGTCAGAAGATATTCGGGTGCTGCAGGAGGGCGAATCGTAAATGATGACGTATCCACTTGACCACGACACCTGTATTTTACTTGTTGCTTTGTCAGGCAAGCCTCGGACAATTTTGGGGGGTTTCAAGAACAACCTTTTTATGGCTATACATAAAATTTGAATATGTTAGTATATCTGTCTTTTGTGAAGAGAGAACAAAGTAATATAAATCCCCTACAACTATTGTATCCATCCTTTTCTTGTCTAATATCCATGAGTTCCCGTTCTTGTGATAATGTCTGTTTTATTTTTTAATGTTCTCAATTTTCTCCTTGCCAGTCCTCCCTTCCCTTAGCTTCTGTTCCCCTTTCCTTCTTTATTTCCCCCCTTCTTCCTCCCATCCCCCATCTACTTCGGATCTGCCCCCAACAAGTTTCGCTTCACTGTAAGCCCATTCACCTATATGATTGTATACAATGAATGATGAAACGTTATTTTGTACATGACTTGTATAGGCTTTATTATTATCTTGGCTATTCTATTTAGAAACCAAATGCTTGTAGTATAGTAGTTTACTGAGAAAGAGTGAAAAGAAAAGTGAGTATATAATGTAATGAAAAAGAAAAAAATTATGTGCAAAAATAAATGAACTTGAATTTGAGCTCGAGTCAATTAACGCAGGCGTACACACTCGCAAAGAAGAGAGCGCACACGGAACCAAAGTTTGACTGAGGATCTGTGTACGCCCTTTGTGTACGGTTTTTGTTATCCTTTATTTTCCTTTATACTCCTGAACTGTAGAAATGTACATATATAATGCCACTTAAAGATTTTTGAGTATGATTTATACATTCTATCTACACACAGATTTTGTTCAGGCGATTGGTCATCTTTAAAGTACATTTAGTGTATTGTGATCATGGTATATAAATGTGGTATTTTTTGTTTACAACATAATGATTGTATAATTTACTCCAGTGTACTGCTTGATGCAGAAATAAATTTGCTGTGTATGATTATAAAACTTGAAGGAACGTCATATTGCAAAGTGCAAGTTTGGAATCTAAATCATTGCTTTCATACCTTAGAAACAGAAGCTAATTTCAACACGTCGCTATTATCGCCTTAGCTCTTTTATTGAAAAATATGGATATATCTACACGTTGATTTCCATCTGCCTTTCTTTTTTAAAATAGGTTTTGATTATTGTAGACATGTAATTAATTCAAACATGTGAATTTCATTGGCAAGAATTATATTCATACTTTCAAAAACTACCAGTGCATTATGCTCGTAGCAATCATCGTCAGCTACGGATTTTATGACTTCAGTAGGTGCGGTCATCCCTTGGATCGCAGAAGACATTAGAAGAACTTGCTGTAGTACATTCATCAACACTCTGTCAATTGATACACGTTAATGATTTCCATTTTTGCTATTATTATATTTAAGGAAGGAAAGTGTTTTTCAGGATACTCATTTTATTGCATCCCATTAATTTGTGATACATGATTTACTATAAAAGGCAATTCAAAACTTGTTATATGTTCATGTTCATGAAAGCAAAATAATAAGATTAAAAGAATTGCACAAGTTTGAAATGACTCGGACCAATAATAACAAAGTTATAAATGTATGAAATGTGAGATTACAAATTCTCTGCAAATTGCAAGTAGCAGTGGATTGCGACCTGGTCGCGGATAACACTCCTGTCGGTCGTGTACAAACTTTTTTTTTTCCTCCTAAGCGCCTTCACTCTTTGGGCACTACCCAAAATATATTACGGATATCATATCATTATAAGTCCTCTAAAGAGATTTGAATCACACATTTTTAACAAATTCAAATTTGACTAATGTTGGGTGTCGGAAGAAATGGGAAAGTTGACGTCACTACATCACAGAGACGTTACCCTCCAAGGCTAAATGAAGAGCGTTTCGTTTTCATGTGCTTCTTTTGATAATGAGGGCAAAAGTATAAAACAGAATGCTTTAAACATAGCCCCATCGTATCTTCAATATAGCATGGAATCAGTTGGACAGATCATTGAGAATGGCAAGCTCTGTGAACACCTTTAAGTACATGTTCAAACAATCTTGCAATATCGATTCCCAATAAGATAAAATGACAAGAGGAATTAAAGTTTCAATTTAATTCTTTTAAGCTTTCCAGCACATTTCTCTTGTAAAAATCAAACGATTGGTTAATTATGCGCTTGCAGTACAACGTGATAAAATGTGACATTCATATACATCTTCATTGCTAGGAAAATTTCACTTGATGCTTTTTATTTTTTGACTTTGTCAATGATTTTGTAATTGTCCTGCTTGAAAAAAAAAGTTTGATTGTCTGTTTCTTAGCCCTGAATAGTCTTGTTCAGACGGGGTTTTGCTAGTTGGTGTAAGTTAATCCCGGCAGCAGTAAATACCTCATGTTTATTTCACTTACACCAATAGTTGTCCACACGCTCTTAGTTGGGACTTTTAGATTCTGCACGACGAGAACGCGGACTGCCCTTTTAAGGCAATATGACGTCACTGCCAGTGCCTCAAAAGGACGTCACATTGCCTTAAAAGGGCAGTCCACGTTCTCGTTGTGCAGAATCTAAAAGTCCCTACTTCCACAGAGACAGATACTCCCGGATGTAAGTGAGAGCAGAGCCATCTATACACAGAGTTTGTCCAGCTGCTTTGTTGAGCAAGCACAAAACAAAAGAATGTACGCATAGTTGTGACCCAGTGAAACCAAGTTGGCCGTTGGCCAAACTCTGTGTATAGATGGCTCGTGAAAGGTCACAGCTACTCCCGGGTGTAAGTTGAGACTTGAGAGAGCATCCACACGGTCAACTTACGCTACCCTCTAGTCGTGTTAGCGAGTTACTCCTGGCTTTTGCTAGGAGTAATAGGTCGGGGTAGAGATAGCTACACTCAGGTTTAGCTAACACGATCATCGTTCAGACGGTCACTACACGTACCTACCCTTACACCTAACTCGCCATATTTACCCTGACTAGCTCTTAACACAACCTTTACCCTAGGGTAACTTGCCTCCGTCTGAACAAGACTAATGTAGAACGACAAACTGAAAAAGTGATTTCATATAACTTATTATCAGTTATATATATATTTGAATTTCTAATGTTATTTAAGCTAGAGTGTACATTCAAATGCGATACTAGTTACCATGCATTAATTTTGTATATTATCCAGTAATTTACTATCCTGTAATATGTGTTTTTGTTGTAAATATGTACGTAAGCATTATGGTATCCCTAATGTCTAAGTAGTTTCTCTACTTTGGTTATGAACTTTCAAAGTATATGTTGCATTTTTCAAAGTCTAATACGTACCGAAATATGCTAAAAGTTACTTTTTTATGGGATTTAAAAACAAATTACCGTCTGTACTATAATGTTGCATTAAGATATTATATATATGCAACAACGTTTTCTTGAACGAAAAAGCAAGGCAAAAAATGAACCATTTATTCATTACGGGGATACCAAATATTTTGTATATGTGTTTATACATGTTCTTACTTATTTTTTAATGCTGTTATGAATTTATGTTCATGATTTTATTGTTCCTCATTATGTTTAACAGGGTTTCATGGAATACCAACATTATTGGTGATAATGAGTCACCCTGTCTAAATATCAGAAATGAATAAATAAATAAGAGTTATGCCAGCAGAAAACCAGATAGTGAAGATAATTGTCGATGTTGTATTTTTCAGAACTGTAACTTTTAAAAAGAGCGAAGCGTAGGTCGGGTGATATTTCCAAGACAAAAACCTTAGTTTTCAAAAAAAAATTGTCAGTACTATTACCCGATGTTTTCATTGCTTTCTGAATGACACATGTGCTTATAGCAAACACCGCTATTCAGTCGACTGATTCCGATTTCTGTCGGAAATAACAACGCCTTTCACAGGAAGTAGTTAACTATGATTAAAAACGAAAGTGATAGTTGGTAAATGTTCGTGTCACCTTATTATGATTAACTCTGAAGCATAGGTCCCCGAACTATTCACTTTGTTAAAGGAAACACTCATCCCTATTTATTTATTCCGTGGAATGGAATAAATGTTCCCTACAAGTTTAGCAAGGTTGCTATTAAAAAACATTCAATGGTTATTTCCCCTGAAAATAGCAGGTGTGCGTTGAGCAGCCCTGGGCAGTGGGTTGAAGCTGTGGGGGTCGGGAGGGTGGAACAGACGGTAAACCATTTAAGATTTGGTTTATTAGGACAACTACCACTGGGCTATTCTCCAGCTCCGGCCTTGATTACGGGATCCTCCTTATTGGTCAACCTAATCTGAAAGTTAGAGGCCGGAATCCTCCCATTTTTGTGTAAACTAGATAGCCTTTTGAGGGAGTTAGGGTCTGACTATAGTTTCTCCCCCACCCAACAAAGGAACTCACGATAAACAAGAGTACATGTAAACTACATGTATACAAAAAATAAAAGGAATAAATATATAAAGTATACCTAATAACTAGTCTCAATAACAACCTCTTTTATAATGTTCGCAAGTGGTAAAATGTAGGGTAACGTACGTGAAGAGTCACGTAGCGTACTCGCCAAAGCGTGAATATTCGTTATTCATGGTTCTAAGACAATTAACACCCCTGGGCAATCACCCCCCGGAAAACTACCCCAAAAGGACAATTACCCCCTGGAATATTACCCCCGGAGAATCACCCCCCGAGGACAACTACCCCCAAGGACAATTACCCACCGGACAATTACCCCCCGAGGACAATTACCCCCTAGGAAGATTACCCCCAAGGACAATTACCCCCTAGGACAATCGCCCCCGATGACAACTACCCCCCGATGACAATTACCTCCGAGGACAATGACCCTCCGAGGTCAACTATCCCCCGATGAAAATTACCCCCCGAGGACAATTCCTCCGATGACAGTTACCCCCCGAGGACAACTACCCCCGTGGACAATCAGGATTCAATAGCAAAAGACGATCTGACATATTGAGAGATGGCTACGAGCCCATAAGATCCCCTGCATGAACCCATATTCTTTCAAATACTATATCAAGTTGTCTTTCTCATTACTACACATTTCCCTTTTATTATAATTTATGCAACGCCAGTGCGGTTGCTAATTTCCACGAAGGTAATTGTCCAGCGCTTTTCAAAATGCATAGAAATACATTTCTCTGGAGCAGCGTTATTTTAACTTTTTGTTAGTCACGGTACCCTCTTAAGAAATGAAAAGTTTCTCCCAAATCCCAAAGTCTTTACAGATTATTAATTTTGCATGACTCTGGCTCTCGTCAAGTGCTATGCACACACGTATGGGTACATTTAAGAATAAAAAGGAGAAGACATTTTCAAACTGGTAAAAAATTAGTTTGTTATCCACACACTAGAAACTATTTAAAGTACTGTATGCGGGCACCTTGCCGCCAAATGTACATAAATAAAGAGTGATATATTCGGTCATGATCTTGATACACGAATTTGAGGATATTCGGGCCTCTCGTTGCCCTTATTTATCTTGCTGTCAAAATATTGTCACCGAGCGAGGAAGGAAGACACTTTAGTATCTTCAATTTTTTTTTTCTTCATGTAATCACATATTTTAACCGTTTCTGTTTTTTTATTTTTTTACAAAATCAACGTTTTCCAAATCATTCTCTTGCGGCACCCCGGTTGAAAAACGCTGTGCTGGCGTTACAAAATCAAATAAGATGAATTACCAGAGAGCGGATATTTATTTTCTTTTGGCATGGCACCGTACATATAACTTGAAGGCAATTTCTATTTCAAAATAATTTAACGTACACGTAAACATATTATACTTCAGCATGACAACGAAAATAATAGATAACGTGAAGAAAACCTTAATTATGGATCATGGCATGAATGAGGGCCCATTATACATACAAAGAGAAATAAACGATCAGCTGATTAAAAAAGTTACACAGGATGCATAAAGGAAATCTTACCAAATTTCCTTGTTGTGCCATTGATGGTGAGAGAAGCTGTAACGCGTACTCATCTACGCGCAATGTATTGTTCAATTTTTAAGAAATGTAATTTCTGTTCTTTACTCGGTAGCAAAACTACAAGGGTAATTGGGCAACCTCCATCCCCATATCGAATTTAATATTTTGAAAAGACTGAAATGAACTTCATAAATAACAAAGAAAATGAAGGTTTATGCAATTTTCTGTAAATAGCAATTTGGAGAGAAGCTTGCGTTACACGTCACAGTGTTATAAATTCCTCGGGGGTGATTGTCATTGGGGGTAGTTGTCATCCGGGGGTTATTGTCCTCGGCGGGAGGGGGGGGTTGTCTTCGAAGGGGGGGGTAGTTGTCCTCGGGGGTAATTGTCCTCGGGGGTAGTTTTCCTGGGGGATAGTTGTCCTCGAATGGTAATAATAATAATAATAATAATAACGTTTTATTTACCCAGGGTAGCCACTTCAGTTATGAAACTGCTCTTCCAGCGGGCCCTGCATAACATAATATGTTATTACTACCCTTCTCCAATCTAATATGCTGAGCGCCTAGCTAGAAGGCAGAAGGTCCCATTGTTATAAGTCTTTGGTATGACTCGGCCGGGGTTCGAACTCACGACCTCCCGTTCATGAGGCGGGCGCTCTAACCACTGAGCCACCATGCCCAGTAGTGTCCATGGGGGTTGTTGTCCTCGGGGGGTAATTTTCCGGGGGGTAATTTTCCTCGGGGGGTAATTGTTCTCGGGGGGGGGTAATTTTCCGGGGGGTAATCTTCCTACGGGGGTAGTTTTCCGGGGGGGTAATTGTCCTGATACGGTTATTCATCGGTCTGTATAAACAAAAACTAAATGTCGACCCTACACTTCGTAGTTAAGATAGTTTGTATCTGCAAAAGTACTGAAAACCTGATGACGTGATTACGTGAGTGATCATCACAAGCCGTATTTTCATTTTCCACCTTTTATCACTGCTCAAGATGTCCAAGTTTGATCCCACCTCATATTCATTGAATTATCGAACCTTTGACCTGTGGAACGAGGCTTGCAATTCTATTGCAATGATTCTAAAGGACATTTTTCTGACCAAATTTGTTTTTTAATACTTCCTCGTTCGATATGGTACCTTAAATTCACAACAAACGGAATCGAAGAGGTAACGTACTCAACATGTGATAACGTGGTTACCTGAGTGATTACAAGCTGTATTACAAGCTGTATTCTTTTCTTTTTTAATTCGTCGTCACTGCTCGAGTTGTTCAAGTTTGATCCTACTTCGACATTCATTAAAATATCGAATCTTTGACCAGTGCCATGTTGTTTTCTAAGCGTGCAACGAAGCTTGCAATTTTAATGCAATAATGCTAAAGGAAAGTTTTCCCACAAAGTTAGTTTCTTTAATACTTCCACTTTCGAAATATTTCTACACATTCTTTACAAACTACAGTACAGTACTGTAAACAGTAATGCTAACGGGAAGTTTTCTGACAATTTTTTGTTGTTTATACTTCCTCGTTCGATATAATTCTGTACACTGTATAGATAGAAATGGTTCATTAAAAAAAGATCATCGCAGCCGACGGCTGAATTGCGATCCATTTCACAAAGATATAATACAATTACAATTCAAATTCAAATGACACAAAATATGACAAAAATTAAAAATCAAACATATAGACATTTCATAAAAATGTATTGATCAAATTCAAATGATTGTTTAAAAAGAAAGAGAAAGGGAGAGGTGTAGAGAGGGAGAGTTAGAGTGATGAGAAAGAGAGAGAAAGAGAGAAAGAAAGAAAGAACGAGAGAGAGAAAGAAAGAGAGAGAGAGAGAGAGGGAGATATAGGGGAAAAGAGAGTAAGAGACAGACAAAGGGGTCCTTGTTATGTAATAATAATAATAATAATATGTAATAATAATCTTTTTAAAGTCCACTCCAAATGTTATTAAGTTGAACCGAAAATGGAAATTCTTTTTGCCCGATTGATCGTGAGCCCGGCAGCCACTGAGCAGCGCCATATCGACGTTGCTCTATCCCTTTTGCTGAACTCCAAACAAGGTAGCAGCAACTCCCATCTTTTAACGTCTTTGGTATGACGCGGTCGGGGTTCGAACCCACGACCTCCCGGTCATTCACATAGTACAATAATGAACTGTGAAATAAAATAAAAAGAATTATACTAGCATTACATTTGATAAAGAAGGTTTATGAAGTACATTACATTCACAACAAACGGCAATGAAGAGGTCAAGTACTCAAAACGTGAACGTGCTAACGTGAGTTACAAGATGTATTCTCCCTTTGTAAATTCGTTATTACTGCTCGAGTTGTTCAAGTGTGAACCCACCGCAATATTTATTTAAACATCTAACCTTTGAACTGTGGCATTGTGTTTACTAAGAGTCAGGCGCGTACGTAGGGGGGGGGGGGGGAGGTTTCGGGGGTTGAACCCCCCCCCCCCCCCCCCCCCTTGGGTATTTTTTATGTGTGTATTTGTGAGAACCCCCCCCCCCCTCTTTGGTTTTTGTTTTGTTTTGTTTTGTTTTTTAATTATTAAAACAAAAAAATAATAATAATAATTACCAATGGCTGACCTAAAAAAGTTGACCTCCCCCCCCCCCCCCCCCAACGGAGCAAAATGTCAATTTTTCAAATTTCGAAACAAAAACAAAAAGTGTCCTCTTACCCCCCCCCCCCGAAATTTTCGGCCCGATTTAAAATGTTAACCCCCCCCCCCCCCCCTTGAAAAAATCCTGCGTACGCGCCTGCTAAGAGTGCAACGAAACTTGCAATTCTATTGCAATAACTTCCGACAAAAAATTGTTTAGACACATTACTTCCTTGTTCGATATAATCCTATACACTGTAGAGTATATTCAATTTACAACAAACGGCATCGGAGACTTATTAGGTAAGAAACATGTTTATTGGTTTTATATTTATTTATATATTCTTGATTTGATGTTTTATTGTTGATTTAAGTTATTATTGATATGCTTACATGATTATATTTTGACATAATAACAAAACACACACGATATCAACTTCTTTCGAAAAATCAACTGAAGGGAAATTCCAATATCCCATTGCACATGTAGGCCTACATCTATATCCTATATAAATCCCGTTTGGAATTTGCAATGCGTCTTTGTAAAGTTCGCACGTTAAAAAAAAGGCGGATCAGGCTATTGAAATTGCCTTAAGTTGATTTGTCAAGTCTTTATGATTATGTTCACATTTATCATTATATCAATTTCATTCCATACACAACAAATCATCAAACATCATATCACTCACAAATATCATACTTAACTCTTTGATAAAAACTAAACTATAAACTTAATATAACTCTTCAAAACGCGCTCTAATTTAATGTGACTTTGAAATGGAACTCAGGGTAATTGTCCTTTAAACATCTCTTTAATAGGATTATCTTCTCGAACTACCAAGGATCGAATAAAAGAGGCGATCATGCCACCAGCAGATGTTTTGAAGCTGGGCGCCATGCTCTTCTGCTTGCTTCTTATCATTCCGCCGATCTACTCAGCTCCCCTCTCCTCCTACCTGGTATCACGCTTTAGCAGTCCTGACCCCACCCTGCCATTCAACCACATCACCATCAACAACATTACTGGAGATGTCTATATAGGAGCACGGCAGAGACTCTATCAACTCAACTCAGACCTGACTCTCAAACACTCTGTGGATACTGGACAATGCCCTTCTCCAAATGAAGAGAATATCAATAATATCAAACTTCTTCTGGTAGCTCCATCACCTGAGGACAAGCTCATCACATGTGGTGGATGTGATGGTTATTGTGAGACAAGAAGCTTGACCAATATATCACATGATGTAGTGAGATATAGTGAGCATGGTAGTATTCAGCGTGTTGTGACAACATCAGGTGCACCCACTGTTGGAGCTGTTGTTTTGGGTGCTGACTTTGTAAGGAATGGCGAGGGTAGTGTAGATGGTGGATTGTACTTATTTACAGGGATCAGTGATGCGACTGTGAGTTTTTCATCTGTCTCAAAGCACAGGCTTGTAGACCTGACACCTGTACAAAAGGTATTACCACCAGAATCCTATACCACACAGAACATTTGTAAACATTTGATCACTTACATGGAATATCTCTACTATTTTATCTCAAGGGGAGATTCTGTATACTTCGGGCGACTGTGTCGTAATTCATTAGACGTACAATTTGCATCCTACACAGAGATAGAACTACAGTGTGGATCTCACAATGTGATCCAGTCTGCTCATATCAGACCAGCAGGATCCCAGCTAGCTGACTCATTCAGTATTGAGAGTACTGATGACCTTATGTATGCTGTATTCACAAGGGAGAGTTCATCTGCCCTTTGTGTCTATAAGATGAGTGATGTACAGCAGAGCTTTGAAGATGCTGTCTTGGGATGTATCCAGGGAGACAATAACGAATTCGGAACAAAAAACATCTACCTTCGAGACAGCGCTTGTAACTCAGTAAGTCAATTAAAGTTCAAAGTTTAAGGATTATCAGAGTTTGCTGTAGTTTTTCTGTGCACACTTAATTTAACTCACATTGAGTTAAGATTTAACTTACATTGAGTTGAGTTGATTTGATTTGATTAATTTGATCTGATTTTATTTTATATAATAAAATATAATTTAATATACTGGATTGATTTGACCTGACTTGCCTTACAATATCTAAACATGGTAACCCCAGCCTATTCTTTCATGAAATAAAGGTTACATACACGAAGCAAATCTTATATTCATACATTAACGTACGGATGAATATGTCCTTGTATAGATACAAGATGAAATAGGATATGGATTTCTTGTTTTCTAACGATAGAATATTGACCGAATATTATATATTTAGTAACTTTTGTAGTATTATGTTGAGATATACTGAATTTGCACAAGTTAAAAACCCATTCCGAAATGGGAAAGGATAATCACCAAGCTTACATTTTTAAGAGTTTTGAATTACTTCTGATTTGTACGGACAAAATCATTAAACCAAGGATTCAGGCGTACAAGTAAGATTTAATCTGATTAAATAATGTATATGCAAATAATATCCCTTTCAATTTTTGATTCAATTCAAAAGAAAGATTTTTCTCTGTTGCAAGTTGAATGAGTAAGATTTAATCTGATTAAATAATGTATATGCAAATAATATCCCTTTCAATTTTTGATTCAATTCAAAAGAAAGATTTCTCTCTGTTGCAAGTTGAATGAGAAAATGTAAAACCTATTTTTTTTTTCTAGTATGTGGAGCAGTATCCTGAAGCTTTCCCTCTGCCAGGCTCTGATTAGTGCACAGCTAACTAGATTAGGCAATTTATTTTGTATACAAATGTTTTTCACTGATGATATTGACACCGACATTTTTACAATAATACATTGTAAACCCAGGCCCCTCACCATACAAGTTTAAGCAGTCATCGCTCGCTCATATTGACTTGTTACATACAACCAATCACAAAAATATGTAAAAATGCTCTCTTGCAAAATACAACATTATACAGAAGAGTAAATTGATTACATTTTCTCTCTTTGCGTAATCCATCATCACCTCTTCTGTCATGATCCCCATCTCTATAAATATGGCATCATGCTAGGTCTGTCATTGGAGATGATTTATTAAAGTTTACGTGCTTATAAAATGTTATAAAATATTCTCCATTTTTTTTGCTGACAGTTGGCTTTCACCTCACTGGATTCAGTCCGGTGTACAGTTTATGGCGAAGATGATGGTTTGATATGAATCTCTACCAGTATGCTAGTGGAATGCTTCCCCTCTCTGCCTAACCCAGTACCACTTTTCTTGATTATGATACCTACCTCCACCTCACCTACCATAGGAAGACAGCTAGCCATTATTTCAAGCATTCATTCTAGATTGTATATAGTCCAGTAGGCCTATACAGCCTATTACGAAGAATGCTTCTATATACTGGTATACTGGTATACCAGTGGAATGGTTATTCTAAACTGACACATAAACATTACCCGTATCTTTCTCCCTCCATTGTGACACTTTCATTGCCATTATCTCTCCTTATGTTCTTTTGGCAGTTTCCTGTCACATACATTCCACCATATACAGCACAGTGTACAGCTTATATTGAAGAAGATACTTCTCCTGTGACTCTCTACCGGTATGCCAGTGGTACAGTTCCCCTCTCTGCCTCACCCATTTTCACCATTCCTGATGTGATGTGCACCTCCATTGTGACAACCATAGAGAGACAACATACTGTGGCATTCATGGGAGATACACAAGGATACCTACATAAGGTTAGTGTACATATGCATACAGGGTAAAGATAAAGATAAGGTATTAACTGGACAGATAACACAATTCTCAGTAACTTTATTTAGGAGACCATGTTTTGACTCGAAATAGGATTGGGAATTTGAAAAGTATTTGAATTCAGGTAAAATTTTAACTCCCCTTTTACTGAGCACATTCAAAGAGGAGAAGCTGGCTTCTCAATAATTCAAAAGAGAACAAAATTAATAGAAACATCGCAAATTGGCACAAGGAGTAAAATATTATCTAGAGCAGCACACAGAAATGTACTGTAATATAGACTTATCCAACGATAACAATGCTTCTACATGTACATTTACATGTATCTTCATATATACATTAATTTCTGTCACATAATTATTCTTTTTGCTGAATTAAAAAAAAGAAAACAATTTATCAGGCTTTGCTACAAAAAATGCATTGTAGTCTATGAAAACTATTAATATACAAGTAATTAATGGAAATGAGTGCAATGGTGAATACGTACTGCGGGCAGGTTAAGTACAATAAACGAGACTTTATCTGGCTAATTGCAGTGCATATCACTAATAGTAATACATGCGTGTATTTGTTTTATCGACAATACGAATATAAATTTGAGAAATTAGCAACAAACCTGGTCAAAATGTCACGCCAATTGCCCTCGGGGGAGGGGGGGGGGGGGGTGCACCATTTTCTTTGAATGACATCACAGTACATGAGTATAGCCAAACAGTTTAATGCTATCACAGTGTGAGCATCAATGTTTTTGCCGTAAACTGTGCATTAATTTTGTACGCCTCCGAGAAACACATAAGCGCATCTCAGCCATGCATTATCACATCTAGCCGTGGATTGTCACTTTTTGACGGGAACTTTTATGCACGGTAGGCATGGTAGGAGAGAATGATGCACGGTCACGTGGTTTCATTTGACCAATTAGATTGCCTATAACATTTTAGAACCCATTTTATTTTTGAAGGGGAAGTTCACCCTAAAATTGAGTTGGGTTTAATAGAAGCGGAAAAGGCAAAAAACAGGTCAGTGAAAGTTTGAGAAAAAACCGATTAAATTAAAAACAAATTATAAATCTGTATAGATGCGATCAACCATAAACCAGGAACTATGTGACGTATCTTGTGAGCTCCCCTCATTTCCCATACTACAAAACTTAAAGCATTTTTATTTTCCTTTCCAATCATATATTCTCCCTAAATATATTTATTTGCAAATATGGTTTGTATGCAACCCCTGTATGACACAAATATATTCTGTCATCAATAAATAATATGTTGCTTATGCAGAGTAACAACAACAGAGACAATGTTGCTATTTTGTGGTCCACTGATAATTCATAACTTAACATTTTTTAACTGGATATTGCTCAAACTTTCACTCATTTGTTTTTTCTCATTCTGGGTAGTCTTCCATATACAGCTCTAAATGGGACTGATTTGAATCGGTCAAACTACCGGCCAACACCATGAAGATGGGTGCATGAATGTGTGTAGCCTTACTTCAAGACACGCCCGTGGTCTCCATTGTAATAATAGCCGGACAAGACTACCCAGAAGAGGCCTTGATAATTGATTGTTTATCAATATAGATTGATTTGATTCATACACTACATGTACATTGTGTTTTAGTTGTAAAAATTAACATAATTTATTTACCTTCTTTTTATCCAGCAGGATTAAGAATTTCCTTAAAGACATTTCATTTTTGAATAAATATTTTGTTGATGTTTGGGCTTGCACACTTGTAAAATATTAATTGTATCGGTATGTTCTATCAATCTAATTTGCTTGTTTTGCCAGGTTAATATTGTGAATAGCTCATTTGGCTATGCCTACGAGATTGTCCTTCTAGGAAGTGGATCTGTATTAAAAGACATGTTTCTTGATGAATCTACAGAGCGGATAACATTGGCCACAAGTTCAGACCAAGGCTCACAGGTAGGACATACAAGTAATAATGTGTGAATATGCTATAGATGCTTGAAGTAGATACGATTCTAGAAGAAGGTATGATGGGGGCTTGGGGTTCATCTTTTCAGTTTCTACATGCGCCTTGCTTATATCCATTCATAATCTTGAAAAACGTGGGGAGATTGAAGATTTTCTTAGGAGGGGTCCCCCCCCCCCCCCTCTTTAAACAAAATGTTGTATAGCTTCTTGCCAGTATATGAACTCTATGCCAATTTGGTTAGTACACACATATAATTATTATGTACGATTATGATGAATCTTGTACACATGTGTGTTCTTGGCCTGGTACCCAGGGCTAGACTTTGATTCAGTTTATCAAACTTTGTTGTCACTGAAATTAAATTGCCCTCTCTGTCCAGACGGAGAAGATTGAAGTGTGAGAAATGTTTAGAGTAGCTCTCTATTAAATGCCACTCTGTGATGCAGATGATGATTAATTTGTATACCACAATTTATTTGCTTTAGGATTGTTTGTAATGCACTATATTTTCAAGGTAAAAGGTTTTCTTTATTTTCCACAAGATATAACATAGAGTTACTCATCCTCTCCAAGCGCTATAGTTCTCCTTATATTAGAACTATAAGCTAAGAAAAATAACAAACAGTTTTTTCAGGACTACACACCCCCCCCCCCCCAAGAAAGATTACCGAGCCAGGATTCCTCAATCCTCTCTCTCTCTCTCTCTCTCACATGGTGCACCCACAAGTTATTATAATATATAACATAATCAAATGAATAGGCAATATACAAATTCAATAACATAATATTAACCAAACATTTTACACATGATTATACAATCATTTAAGATTGGCACAGTGGCAAAACATAGTGGTGGAGTTTATTAAAAAGCATGGCTTGTACTTTATAGACCCCTTGGTAATATAAAACAAAATCGTGTGAGTCTTACAGTATTAGCATAAACATTTAGTTTTCATGATATTTCATATTTAAATATCCTAATACATCTTTTGAGTAAACACAATTCAAAAGAGTGAACTGTAAAGTACATGTATTCTCTATGTTCGTAATTTTTTTCTCACCGCATGTTATAACTTGATATTGAGTGACTGTATGATATCATGATATTAACATGCTCAACCATGCTACGAATTACGTCTTACCAAATTAACATTTAAAGGGGAGAAATCATTTTGCTCTGCATATTTGCAATTCCGTTCTGTAAATCAATATATTACATGTTTGAATGGACAAAACGGTGAAGCCACTTTTTGGTAGAAAAGTCGCTACACTTGCTTTGATTTTGAAGTGCACGCAAGTGAACTTTGGGCGGGGCCTTTTATATATATATATATATGTAGCGAAGTAGAGATATCCCCCTTTAAACCAGGTAACCCCCTTCTCTCTCTCTCTCTCTCTCTCTCTCTCCTTTTTCATCATCCTCTCTACTGTAGGTCAACAAACTATAGTAGGATGAAACATGGTCATTTCCACTTGTCCGAATATTCCAAGAATAGGATGTTTGTAGATAATGAGAATGCCCCTTATGTTATTGGAGTTTAGGTCCATTCACATGAATGAAAACTTAGGATTAAATCTGTTCACATAGAAAAGGTACATGACCTATAGTAGACAAAGCCCCTATTCAACCAGTGTTGCCAAAACTTAAGACTTAGATTTATTTACCCCAGGATTAGAAACACAGGGAGAGGAAGTTAATGTTGACAATCTTTGATGATAAGCAAACATATAAATTGTCCTTCTGCCTCTGCGAATACCAGTTTGGGCTGGAAGACAAAGCATTTGTTTTCTTGGAAAAGGAGTTGGGTCAGCGCAGGAAGTAGGAGCAGGGATATACCCAACTGTCCAATGAGCCTTTGTCTTTTCTACCCCTTCCCCTTATTTTTATTTTCGCCCAATCAGAATGTTAGGATTAATGGTCCAGGAACACTGTTTGAGTGTCCATCAAGTGTTATGCCCGCCCAGTCACCTACTGTAATTATAATGAAATAGTGAAGTTTAGTGTAAGAATATTTTGTAGGAGGAGATCTCGGAATCGAGATTGTGAATATGTAATTAGGTATAAAACCCCCATCCCTTGCATGAAATCCTCACTTGGAAACCCCCACCTGGAACGTCCCCACCCGGAACCTTTCTCCTTCTAATCCATCTCTAACTCATCAGTGCTTCAACTTCAAATATCCAGTATACAATATACTTCAAGATTTGGACTTTGGAGAATTCGAATAACAGGTTGAGCAAGTTCTGAAATACACCTTCCGTATTTTAAAGTCAACTCGATGCCAACTCCAGCTCCAGTCATTTGGGAAAGTGTCTGTTAATTCAACATAATAAAGAACTGTATCCAGTTTAGTCCAAAGTCACGTCCAGCTTTATTCCCGTACCCGTCAGCTTCCAGTCCCGCCAAGTCAAGTTCTCCAAGTCACGTCCAGCTTCGTTCCCGCCAATTCCCGTCCAGCTTCCAGTCCCGCCAAGTCAAGTTTCTCCAAGTCACGTCCAGCTTCGTTCCCGCCAATTCCCGTCCAGCTTCCAGTCCCGCCAAGTCAAGTTTCTCCAAGTCTCGTCCAAGTTCGTCCCAGTCGCATCCCGTTCCAAGTCAAGTCCTCGATCGAAATATCAGCGAGCTAAGTGGCCATAATTACTAACTTCATTTCCATTAACCTATCCCTTCCCTTCCCCATTAGACTGTAACTAATTAAGTAAGAATTAAGTCGCCCTTTAACTCTTAAGAATACTTTGCAATTATATTTATTGCAACATTTATATATAAATTGTATCATTTCTATTATTCTGATTTGATGGATGAGATTTGTCATTCATATTAATTAAATAATTACCAAGTGACATCGTAATTCAAATCGTGTCCAAGCACTTTATTTCTGGATTTGTCTCTTTGTATTTTATATTTTAATAATATAATATCATACAGTGATACAGTGGTCTATTTGAGACTAACCCCACCCCCGAGTGAAAGTCATATAGCTAGCGGACCAATACAAAAACCTGATTTCACTCGGAGCTTGATTCTATTATTTCATCATAATAGAAGACGGCGTGGCGTGGCCGTTAGACGGAACCCACGACCTTTTCGCGTTATCAGCACGAATGCTCTAGTAGGATTTTGGTTTTAAATATTTCAACAAAAAGCTGTAACGCTCCCAAAATTATTTTTGTTAAAAAAGACAGGTTTGATGCCAAGTCCCTGTCAGTAAAAAAGGTGCTTGTATATGTAAAATAGTTTTGTAGACAGTTTAACAATTTCACACCTTTTTTTTTGTGTGTGTAAAGTTGTATACATTATCATTGAGCTTTGAGTGCAGGTATTCCATTGACTGAGGATTTGAATTTGAATCTTTATGGTGCAGAGGAATAGTTGATTTGTTTGGAAATTAATTATACTATTTGGTCTTTACTCTTTATATCGATTTATTTTAAATCATTTTTTTTCATTTAATCGCTAGCCCTGCATGTTCTCTATTTTTTTATTTTTGGATGATATTACATTCCAATCCTCTGATATCACCCCCTTTATCTGATGAATGGTTGAATATTTTGTGTGAGTGTATGTGTTGCTGAAGTGTATGCTCGCTAGTGATTGGCAAATTTTTATATTTTCCGCTTAGCGTTGGTCTATACTATTTCCTGTTAAAGTCCTTATTCTTTTGTATAGTCAATATTATAGATTGGGATTTGACTGTTTTTGTTTCTGTTGTAGATTTAAGAATCGTATAGTTGTCTTTCCTAAGATCCTTTTATTCCTCTTATTTCCCCTAGATCTATTCCTCTTCTACTTCTTTATTTTTCTTTCATACTTTCTCTCCTTACTTCTTTAAACAATGGCTTCTATTAAGGGAGATTGTGTTGTTTTGGTAAAGGGATTGAGTCCTTCAACTACCGAGGACAGTTTAAGAGGATTTTTAGAAAAGATTGGGGAAGTGTCCCACTTAAACTTTGGCAAAGATTCTGTAACTGACGAGAGCACCGGTAATGCTCACTGTGCTTTTGCTAGTAGTGTCCTTGCTTTACGAGCAATATCTGAACTAAATAAAGAGACCTTAGATGACAAGGTACTTGAGATATTAGAAATTCCCCCCTCCAATCTTGTTCTCAAACTAAAGAAGGAACCAATTGATGTTAGTCCCCCTGTACTTAGGTCCCAAACCGTAATCCAGAACCCATTCAAACTTTCAATATTTTCTGGGGATCCGAAACCCAAGGGTGGTGATGTACCTTTCGAAGTTTGGATGCATGAGATAAAATGCCTCCAAACAGATGAAAGCTGCAGTCATCAAGCCTTAGCTAGGCTAGTTCGGCGATCCTTGCGTGGTGAAGCTGCCCAATTGATTTTACATATGGAGGTGGACACAACAGTCCAGGATATTTTGAGCAAGTTAGAGGGGTTCTATGGCACTGTGGAAAGTGGGGCTGCGCTCTTACAGCAGCTCTACTCTTCCAAGCAGAGCCCCGAGGAAGGCGTTTCTGCCTTCAGCGCTCGCCTCCAGCTGTTAATTGATAGGGCAGAGCATAGGAGTGGCATCTCGAAGTCGGCTAAGGATGAAACGCTGCGCGTGATATTTTGGAAGGGCTTGTCGAATGTAAGCCTTAAACAAGCCATACGGCATAAATATGAGGTGATTGACTCATTCGACGAGCTTGTGCGGGTAGCTCGGCTGGTAGAGCAGGAAAGTGAAGATTTTCGGAACTTTCATGCTCAGGAAAATCAGCGACCCCGCCACAAAATTAATGCGCATGCCGCGCAGGTCCAGTCCCCTCAGGTCGACCTCGAGAAGGAGCTGAAAGAGATTCGAGAGAGATTGAGGGAGATGGAGGTAGGACGCCAGGGACCCCCTCCCCAATCAAATTTTCCACGGGCTCCCAGGGCTCCCAAGGGACCATGTTATACTTGTGGACGGGTAGGCCATTTTTCTAGGGAATGTAACCTCCGTGGACCCCCACCCCATGGCTATAACCAGCACCCTCCCCATCCCGTTAATTCTCACATGATGGGAACAATGCCCCCTCATGACAACATGCCCCATCCTCCTCCCCTCATGTCCAATCCTCCCCCTCTCATGTCCCGTCATTCTTCCCCCATGTCCCACCAAGACACACAGTTTAGTTTAAACGAAAACAGGTCTCTGCCGTGGGACAGGCGGTAGACCAGGTGCAGGTTAATTCTAGTAATGTCCCCCCTTCCCCATCTACGATGAAGAAAATGGTTGGTCAAGCAAATGAAGCTATGTCCGTTATTAATGGACATAGATCCAAATGCTTGATTGACACTGGCTCCCAAGTTACGACTTTGTGTAAATCATTTTATGCATGTAATCTTAAAGGTACCCCTCTCCATTCACTTGAAAACCTTATTAAGGTTGAAGGTGCAAATGGATTGCCCGTCCCCTATTTAGGATATGTAGAAGTTTCAATTCATCTCCCAGGTTCCCTCCCCGTCCCCCAAGAATTAGTTGCCCCTGTGTTGATTGTCCCCGATACCCCCTATAATCGAAAGGTCCCATTATGTGTAGGTACAAATGTTATTCAATCGTGTATGGAGATAGGACATACTGATTTTGGCAATGATTTCGAATCACATACGGACTTGACCCCTATTTGGAAAGAAGTGTATGCATGTATGCAACGACCGATACCGGCGACCGTGGAAGGCAAACTAGGTGCTGTTAGGATAGCAGCCAAGAAAGCTGTTAAGATTCCTGCAAAACTGGCAGTAGTTGTGCAGGGTGACGTATCGCTTCCTTGCGTAGGATACGCATATGCAGCAATGCTAGAACCTCGTATACGTGATTTCCCCACTGGCCTGGTGGTAAATCAGAATGTCATATTTGTTGATCGCGAGCGGCAACAATCTAGGTGTGTCCCTATTTTGATTGAGAATCATACTGACAGTCCCATTTGGTTATACAGGCGCCAGATTCTAGGTGATCTATATGTGTGTGAAGTGCAAGGGCCCATTCAGACAAACAAGCAAAGCGCGGTAATTCCTGAGGCAATGGGAGGTGGTGATGGTGTTATAGAGGGATTAGATTTTTCGGACTCTCCTGCCTCCCCCTATGATGTAGATAAGGTGAAAAAGGTTTTGGGCAAATACTCCCATGCCTTTAGCACATCTGATCATGATCTAGGGCGAAGTAGCATCATCAAACACAATATCCCCCTCAATGATGCGCAGCCATTTCGAGAAAGGTACCGGCGGATCCCCCCTTCCATGTATGAAGAAGTACGGGAACACATAAGATCTATGCATGAAGCAGGCGTCGTTAGAGAATCATTCTCCCCATATGCAAGCCCTGTCGTTCTTGTTCGCAAGAAAGATGGGACTTTAAGATTTTGCATAGATTTTCGCAAACTAAATCAGCGCACAATTCGCGATTCCTATGCTTTGCCGAGAATAGACGAGACCCTCCAAATGCTCCATGGTGCAAAGTGGTTTAGCTCATTAGATCTTAAATCTGGATATTGGCAACTAGAAGTTGAGGAGGAAGATAAGCACAAAACTGCCTTTGTACTTCCCCCTCCGCTCGGATTGTGGGAGTGCAATCGCATGCCTTTCGGACTTTGCAATGCTCCCAGTACTTTTCAGAGGGCAATGGAGAAATGCTTAGGAGACTTAAACCACACTTGTTGTGTCGTTTATTTAGACGACATAATAGTGTATGGGAGAACTGTCGATGAACAAGTTAGTAGACTAGAAACCGTCATTAAGCGCCTCGCTGAAAATGGGTTCAAACTAAAAGCATCCAAATGTAAGCTCCTCCAAACCAGAGTGAAATATTTGGGCCACATCATTTCAGATCGAGGAATCGAAACTGACCCCGACAAAATTGAATCTGTTAGAAGTTGGGCTACCCCTACTTGTGTCCGAGAGGCTCGTTCTTTTCTGGGATTTGCGAATTATTACAGAAAATTCATCCCTGGATTTGCTAAGATAGCCACACCCCTGCATGATCTCCTGGGTGGACCCCGTAAGAAGAAAGGTAACCATAGAAACCCCCCACACAAATCCCCTCCCTGGAAGTGGACCCTCGAATGTGAAAAGGCATTTCAGTTGTTGAAAGAAAAACTGATGAGCCCCCCTGTGTTGGCATATGTTGATTTTGATAAGTCTTTCATATTGCATACAGATGCAAGTACCACTGGTCTGGGCGCAGCCCTATATCAGCTAGATGAAAACGGGAAGGAAAGGGTCATAGCATACGCCAGTCGATCCTTAAATAAGAGTGAAAGGAACGCTCCTGCTCACAAGTTAGAGTTTTTAGCTTTGAAATGGGCCGTGACTGATAAGTTCCATGATTTCCTGTATGGGAACAAAGTACATGTTTGTACAGATAATAATCCTCTCACTTATGTTCTAACCACGGCGAAGCTTGATGCAACAGGGCAACGTTGGCTAGCAGCCTTAGCGAATTATGATATTACTCTGTCATATCGCTCCGGTAAACTTAACATTGACGCTGATGCTCTTTCTCGACAACCCCAGCCCACCTGTAGTACCGAGTCCCCAGTAGATAGTGAACCCCCAATTTCAGTTGAAGCATTCCAGGCGGTAGTTAGTTATGCCCTACATGTTGACGTGGAAGATAGTCCATATGTTGAAATGATGGGTACTACTGTTAATGCTTTTACTTGTTCTAGTGACCCCCCTCATAGCTTCCCTGGCATACCCCCAGACTGGGAGGAAGAACAAAGTAAGGACCCTTCCATCAGAAAAGTAATAGATTATGTTAAACAAGGTACACAGCCCCCAATAGGTTTGGTTAGGAATGAGTCACTTCAGGTGAAGATTTTGTTAAGAGAGTGGGACAAGCTAGAGATTAAACAAGGAGTCTTATACAGAAGGAGGTTTGATAAGGGAAAGCTCACCCTACAACTTGTCCTTCCCCCAAAGTATCGAACATTAGCCTTGAACTCCCTACACGACGAAATAGGCCATCTAGGAATTGAACGAACCACAGACTTGATTCGTGAGAGGTTCTTTTGGCCTTTCCTAGCTAAAGATGTGAAAATCTATGTTGGGAGTTGCGGTCGTTGTGTGCGCAGGAAAGGAGTCCAAAATTCGAGAAATACTGCCCCCTTAGTTAGTGTGAAGACTAATAGGCCCCTTGAATTAGTTTGTATGGACTACTTGACCCTAGAGGAATCAAAAGGTGGGTACGGGAATATTTTGGTTATCACTGATCATTTTACTCGATACTCATTAGCGGTGCCAACCAGAAACCAGACGGCAACCACTACGGCCAAGGCCCTCTTTGATCACTTTCTAGTACATTATGGATTCCCCGAACGGTTGCACTCTGATCAAGGTAGAAACTTTGAGTCCGAGGTAATTAAGCAACTGTGTAGTTTGGTAGGAACCCATAAATCCAGGACAACCCCCTATCACCCCCAAGGTAATGGCTCTTGTGAGCGGATGAATCGCACACTCCTCGGTATGCTTGGTACCCTCTCTGACGAGAAAAAGAGTGACTGGAAATTGTATGTTGCCCCCCTAATTCACGCATACAATTGCACTAAACATGACGTCACTGGGTTTTCCCCCTTTTATTTGATGTTTGGTAGACACCCCCGCCTCCCCATAGACTTGTACTTAGGACTCCATGCAAAAGATAACTCTTCCTCTAGTGCACCCGAGTATGTCACGCATTTACGAGATCGTCTTGATTATGCTTATAATTTGGCATCAGGAAGAGGTAATGAGATGAATCAGAAAAATAAAACTGCCTATGATAGGAAGCTGAAGGAAAATAAGGTTGTGGTGGGAGATAGAGTCTTAGTTAGAAATGTGGGGGTAAGAGGAAAGAACAAGCTTGGTGACAAATGGGGCAAGGTGCCACATGTTGTCATGGAGCGCCCCAATATAGACATCCCTGTGTTTAAGGTGCGACCCGAAACAGGAGGTGGTAAGAGCCGTATGCTTCATCGCAATTTATTGCTCCCCTGTAACTTTCTGCCCAAGACTGCACCCCCTCCCAGGCCCCCTCCCCCTAGACCTGTAAGGAAGACCCCTCCCGCCCCTGTAATTGAGATTGAACAAGAGCCCGGCCTATGTGATGAGAATGACATTGATGTTGTCGTTTGGGATGTCCCTGTGGTAGATACAAGTGAAAACGAGGTAAATATTGTGAATCCGAATGTTGAGGAAAATGATAGTAATTTGACGCCCCTGAACCCAGCCCCAGAAGAAACAGACCCTGAAATCTTAGAGGACGATAATGACCATGTTAGCACTGCTAGTGAAGATAGCTGTGATGCTAACAGTGATATAGTTGATATAGAGGACCAAGAGGAAGGTCCTACCCCCGATACATGCCCCGCCCTAGCTGGTGAGGAGCAAGAGGCCGCCTCCATGTTTGAGGAAGATTGTCCTCCGAGACGATCGCAAAGATGCCCGCGCCCACCAAATAGGCTAGCATACTACCAGAGCCAAATAGTACAGCCAATCAATAATAGCAAGTATGGATGGTCTATGGTGAATGTTTTGGTGTTGCTAGTGTTTGTGAAATTTATATTTTTGTTGTTTTCACCAACTGAGATCATTGCAAGTATGATGTTAATGTTAGTGGTGCTTCTGTTATCAACTCTGCCAGCAACACGTGACATGGTTGCACCAGTTTTTAGTCTAGGAAAAAATGTTGACCAGGTGCGATTACAGAATGTTAGAAGAAATGTAAATATGAACTTTGATATGGATGAGAAAGCAACTCATTCTTTATTTTAAGTTGACATTTTGTTATATGTAAGATTGTGATACAATTGATTTTGATACTTTAGTATTGATACAAGTACTAATAACTTGTTTTTTTTAAAGAGTGGGGATACTCCACCCTTAGTTGTTTGATATATGGTTTGTGGCTCAATGAGTTCCACGCAGGCATTAATTGCACCATAATATTATTGTTATAATGTGCACATGCAGTGACACATCTTGTATCTCTGATTTCTTTGTGAGGAAATCATACAAATTATTGTTTTGTTTGAGGTTAGAGAGTATGAAGCTTTCTAGATTGCGAAGAATCGATAACATTCACATAAAATAGAGATAATCACTTTATTTTTGTGTAGAGGTTAAGATGTTTTAGTTTTGTTACTTTTATTTGAGGCATTTGGTTGATTGGGATTGGTAGGGAAGAAATAGTAAAATAAATGTAGTTCTTATTATACATTTTGTATCTTCGCACTACTAGATACAGTCATAAATGATGTATATTATGATATATTGTACTCTGATACAATATCACTTGATTTAATTTTGTTTGGGAATCTGAGGATATACCGACATGATATTATTTGTGTGTAATTATTTGCATTCTAGACATGCATTTGATTTATTTTAAGTTTGCACTGACATTTTGTTATAGATGGATTTGTAAAGATGGAGTTTAATCTCTGTTGTTATGTAATAGGACATGACTTGTGTACATGCATGTAGGATACTTTGGTCATAAAGTATAATTGTGTTATATGCTATTGCCTTCATATCTTGTATATGAGCGCAGTAGGCATCAATTGAGTGTTGTAGTAGTATTTCAGATGTCATTTGGTAAACCATAAGTATAGGAAAGACAGTTGTACTTAAGTTAAGGTGTGTTCTTTTATATTCCATTTTTGGGAATGGCGAGGTCGCCATTCACGTGGCCAAGGGGAAGATGTAGCGAAGTAGAGATATCCCCCTTTAAACCAGGTAACCCCCTTCTCTCTCTCTCTCTCTCTCTCTCTCTCCTTTTTCATCATCCTCTCTACTGTAGGTCAACAAACTATAGTAGGATGAAACATGGTCATTTCCACTTGTCCGAATATTCCAAGAATAGGATGTTTGTAGATAATGAGAATGCCCCTTATGTTATTGGAGTTTAGGTCCATTCACATGAATGAAAACTTAGGATTAAATCTGTTCACATAGAAAAGGTACATGACCTATAGTAGACAAAGCCCCTATTCAACCAGTGTTGCCAAAACTTAAGACTTAGATTTATTTACCCCAGGATTAGAAACACAGGGAGAGGAAGTTAATGTTGACAATCTTTGATGATAAGCAAACATATAAATTGTCCTTCTGCCTCTGCGAATACCAGTTTGGGCTGGAAGACAAAGCATTTGTTTTCTTGGAAAAGGAGTTGGGTCAGCGCAGGAAGTAGGAGCAGGGATATACCCAACTGTCCAATGAGCCTTTGTCTTTTCTACCCCTTCCCCTTATTTTTATTTTCGCCCAATCAGAATGTTAGGATTAATGGTCCAGGAACACTGTTTGAGTGTCCATCAAGTGTTATGCCCGCCCAGTCACCTACTGTAATTATAATGAAATAGTGAAGTTTAGTGTAAGAATATTTTGTAGGAGGAGATCTCGGAATCGAGATTGTGAATATGTAATTAGGTATAAAACCCCCATCCCTTGCATGAAATCCTCACTTGGAAACCCCCACCTGGAACGTCCCCACCCGGAACCTTTCTCCTTCTAATCCATCTCTAACTCATCAGTGCTTCAACTTCAAATATCCAGTATACAATATACTTCAAGATTTGGACTTTGGAGAATTCGAATAACAGGTTGAGCAAGTTCTGAAATACACCTTCCGTATTTTAAAGTCAACTCGATGCCAACTCCAGCTCCAGTCATTTGGGAAAGTGTCTGTTAATTCAACATAATAAAGAACTGTATCCAGTTTAGTCCAAAGTCACGTCCAGCTTTATTCCCGTACCCGTCAGCTTCCAGTCCCGCCAAGTCAAGTTCTCCAAGTCACGTCCAGCTTCGTTCCCGCCAATTCCCGTCCAGCTTCCAGTCCCGCCAAGTCAAGTTTCTCCAAGTCACGTCCAGCTTCGTTCCCGCCAATTCCCGTCCAGCTTCCAGTCCCGCCAAGTCAAGTTTCTCCAAGTCTCGTCCAAGTTCGTCCCAGTCGCATCCCGTTCCAAGTCAAGTCCTCGATCGAAATATCAGCGAGCTAAGTGGCCATAATTACTAACTTCATTTCCATTAACCTATCCCTTCCCTTCCCCATTAGACTGTAACTAATTAAGTAAGAATTAAGTCGCCCTTTAACTCTTAAGAATACTTTGCAATTATATTTATTGCAACATTTATATATAAATTGTATCATTTCTATTATTCTGATTTGATGGATGAGATTTGTCATTCATATTAATTAAATAATTACCAAGTGACATCGTAATTCAAATCGTGTCCAAGCACTTTATTTCTGGATTTGTCTCTTTGTATTTTATATTTTAATAATATAATATCATACAGTGATACAGTGGTCTATTTGAGACTAACCCCACCCCCGAGTGAAAGTCATATAGCTAGCGGACCAATACAAAAACCTGATTTCACTCGGAGCTTGATTCTATTATTTCATCATAATAGAAGACGGCGTGGCGTGGCCGTTAGATATATATATATATATATGTCCCACTTTATTGCTAAACAATCAGTTGTTAACTATTTTTGGAGCTTTGGAAAATCACAAGACAAATTGGCAACTCACTCATGAGTCTGTGAAGTCATTGCCTCACTATCCACGATTTGATTTTTTATATTGATAATATAAATTTCCCTTCCCCCCCCCCCTAAGAATCTTATTTCTGCACACCAGCATCCAAGTTAGATTGATGGATGCACTAAAATATAGTAATTTTTGTCAATTAAATCATGAAAAATGCGAATTTTGATAAACTATTTATATAAAAAATAAATAATTATGTATATACAATATTCAGAAAATAGTATCAATTCTCCAAAGTTCATAAAAGATTTTGAGAAATGTCATGCTCGCAATATGATACAAATCACATAACCTGGGAAAAGGCATAGGGAAATCAAGTTTTGGGGGATAAAAAGAGAAATTAATGGGATTAAAATATATCAAATTACTTGATAAATAGTGAGGACATGGCGTCAAAAACTGATAACCAAATTGGCAATTTGTGTGTTGATTTTCATTGTTCCATGGTTTTACACACTTTTTCAACAATTCATATATTTCTTATCGGTTATCTGATTTTGCTCAAACCTTTTTTTGATTGGTTTGTCTGATTTTCCTGCTTCTATTGTAAGTAAGTTAATTTTGGAGTGGACTTGCCCTTTAAACGTTTACTTATTTGACCAAATACAAAACAATACACAGTGATCAAAGATATGTGTATCAGGATCATCAACATAAACAAAATAATTCAACTCGTTTTTCATTTTATACTAACAAAATGTAGGTCCTGACATTGGATTTGACAAACTGTGGGCAATACCAGACCTGCGATGAGTGCATTGGAGGCAATGGAGGAAATGATGGAGACCCTTACTGTGGATGGTGTACTCTTGAAGCAAGGTGGGTGCTTTTGTACAAATGGGTGAAATAATGGAGACTCTTGCTATGGATTGTGTACTGTAGAACAGCTTCTCAATTTTTTTTAAGTTGAGGCCCACTTTGGATTTAAAAACGACACAAACTATCGAGAATGAATTATGTGATAATTGTGCAGTAGGATATCTAGGTATTGTTTTGCACCCGGGCCTTACAATAAAATTGCACCCGGCCCCCCTCCCCCCTGTCCCCACTATCAACTGTTCAAGTGAGTGAGCAAAACAAATGAGCGGTAGACTGTTTGCATAATATTCCAACACACATTTACTTGTGCATTCTACCCATTATTAGCAAGGGACACCGCAATGATGGGCGAATGGGTATATTGTCACGCTGGGTCGGGAGGGGGGGGGGGGGGGGGTCCTGAGGCCACTGACTGCATATTAACCATCCTATGCATTAACGTAAAAGAAGGAAAAGAAACAAAAGATTTGAATTCGTCATCAAAATACTCTATATATGATACAAAAATATTCTCGAATATAAGACTTTAGGTGATGGCTGACCAGATATTGGATTATTTAACCGGAAGAATTTTGATGCAAAATCAATGAAATCTCAGGAGAACTATAGTCAAGAAATTTAACAAGGTAACCAAAAGTTAGGATGTCTTGTAAACGTTGAACCGTTGATGCTAAATTAAACAAGAGGATGATGAAAAAAATAGGGAAAACAAAGCAACGAGAATTCTGAAATATGTTGAACCCTAAGTATAAACTGTATCCTATTGGGGCGCAAGAGTACTAAATCCTGAACAACATATTATGCGAGGGGAAAAAGGCAACCGATTTAAGGAAATTTTTGCGGTTGATACCCTCTAAAAGTCAGTTTCCAATGCACTTCACCCTGTATTTAGAGTTTAATATAAGTAAAAATCATCTGTGGATGACCTTGTATCTACACATCAAAAATTGATTCTCTATACTCCCATTCGTTCTGAAGGTGCACAAGATATGAGGCATGCCCCTTACGTGATGAGTCAACTCGATGGTTATCATACAATGCCTTACAGTGTGTATCCATCTCAGATGTCCAGCCAAACACTCTGCCTTATCATCAGACACAACAAGAAGTAAATACAATTGTAATTTCACCGTCTCAGATTTCCCTTTCTCTTGTGCATATCCATGCTGGTATGAAATCTTTAAAGGTGTTTAAGATATATTTTGCACTACATGTAAATATCAGTTATAAGTGATACTTGACTAGCTTATTTAGGACTCACCATGCAGAGACTGCTGACATGATCAGTTATAACAAAAATAAAAAATTGTATTAGTTTTCCATTTTCATTATAACGTTTCAAATTTCATAGCCAGGGAATGAAATACAACATATTAAAAGTGAAAACAATAACATGTAGGATACCATGTGAGATTTTCTGTGCATGTGAGTCTTGTTGAGAAATCACACTCTTTTTTTTCTTCCCATTCTTGTTATAGATTACCATCACAGTACAACAGCTCCCAGATCTTAGGAGTAGCTTCCAATACATGTGTGTCTTTAACTCTTATGAGATCTCTGCTACAACTACTGGTAATACTATCACCTGTACATCCCCTCCTGCAAACAGCATACCTTCAATTCCAGATGGAAGTAAGTACATGTAAAGATGAAATGTGTATCAGTGTGGGTCGTTCATGTATATGTACATTGTCTTTGCAAATCTAATCACATCCATCTGAATAAATAGCATGTGCTGACTATGGATACGTAATTAAAATACCAATACCTGTGAAAAATCATTGAAAAAGAGTACATCTTTTGTTATCTAATGTAGTTATTTATTTTGTTGTTGTTGACATTTTTGAAAGACAACACATTAAAGCACAAGAGAAATGCAGGAATCCACGAAGTAGATCGAGTTGAGCGTTGAACACAAGGTGAAGTGTTTTTTTATTTGGGACCTTCCCATCGTATAATGGTGTTTAGAGGCTTATGATATACTGTACACGTAGGACAGATGTAATCACCATATTTTTCTCTCACTATCTAGTGGTCGTTTAATAATCTGCTTGATTATCTTCGTCGGCAGTTACCAGTACCAATGACCCTCAACAATTATTGTTATTAGACAAAAAGCAGAGAGTGGTTCATCTTCCTTCACTCATACATGATTTTGTCTGCATAAAATGATTAGTATGTTTAATATTTCTTTTCATTTGCTTGCTAGTGTACTTCTTGAACTTGCCTCTGTCTGTTGTCTCAACTGAAACGAGTGTCGACTTTGTGACCACAGATTTTTTCTTCTTTGACTGCAGTCACATTGAATCGTAAGTTCTTGGATTCATTAAACTTCAGCAAGCTAAATTATCTATAGTTCTCGTCGGTGTTGGGGTTGTTTATAATGATCAAATTGGAACGTCTAATGTTAGAAAGGGTTTGACTTGCCATATTGTGAACAGTCATAATAATAGTTTTGGTATTAGTTTTAATACAACAGTCATTTTCAATTTCTTGCAGATGTTCATCTTGTGTTATGACCCGCTTCCCATGTGACTGGTGTGTTTATGACAACAAATGCACAGACGATAGCAGCTCATGTCAGACAGGAGATACAGTTGTTCTTGGAGTAAATGTAAGCACTTCATGCAGGAATACCAGTTTTCAAACAAAGCCTGATTTCAGTGTTTGCATGCCATAGGTCCAGCATTTCCTAGGGTACAAAATAGATCATTGTATATGGTTTTTATGCCCTCGCATAAATTCTGTCTGGCATCCTAAAGGAATAAAATGTACATTTATTGACACAAAGTTCAATGTCTCTTGATTAAATAGTATTTTAAGATGTATCTACTTATGTTTTATGGTAATTTAACCAAACTTCTTTTTGAAAAGATTTCCCAACAATCCCTTGCTTTTGGGGAGCTTTATGTTGCTAATCATATATCAGGAAGCCAACCTTAAATGTGTGAACAACTGTTTATAATGCACATGTATAGCCTAGACCAAGAGGACGACCCATAATCAACTGGGAAGAAAATGTCCAGAACTGAAGTGGACTATATCTAGCTGCAAGAGTGCACTAGAATGGCAGCAGATGGAGAGATGGAGAGATGTTGCAATCAACCTCCGAACCAGGAGAAGACACTTATATAGATAGATAGACTAAATGCACAGGTTTAAGTAATGAATTAGACTACTTCTCATTTAAGCATGCAGATCTTGCTTGCTTTATTACTATAATTATGTATATGTAATGATATTATTAAACATTTTATAGCACACATATGCACTAAGCAAAGTGCTCAAGGTTACTGATTTCCGTGCTCACATGTTACCTGTATGTTTGTCTCTATAGAATCCTGATGGTTCTGGAAACAAAGGACAGGGGTTTTGCCCTCAGCTGCTTGGAGCAACAGAATCGTTTCTCATACCAGTCAGTATTCCTTCTGGCTACTCACTATCTGCAAAGAACCTTCCTACAGATCAGTCAAAGGTAATTATATTATTATGAAGCTATGATAGGGCTACAAGAGATTCACTAGTAGTGCATATAGTGAAAACTATGTGGTGGAAGTGAACTTACATTATAAATATGTTTTACCTCACCACCACTGATACAGGTTAAGTCACGAGCAGATTATGAACAAGACTTGACTTCAGTCTGCCAGTTTGAATGGTATATGGCATTTACACGTATATTTATCTTAAACTTCAGACTAGTACATTTGGATTGAAGTAATGTACATTACAGTGATTTACTTTTCTCCAATGAAAAGACTATGGTTTCCTTTTTATTTCTAACGAGCACAACGTACATAATGACGAACAAGAAAACATAGTACATTCCCGACTATGACTCGACTTAATATTGTATGTTTGGCACGTACATAAATTTCCCTTGCATTAACAAGTGCTGATTAGACAGAATTGCTAAACATATCTTTGAAAAAACATGACTTTTTGTATATTTCCAGGGCCCAGTAACATATGAGTGCATCCTTGACATTGAAGGAGAAGAAGTGAGAGTACCTAGTACCACTTTTAATGAAACTTACATTCTCTGCAATGATAATCAGGTAAAATCTCAAGTTATGCTCAAATCCAGCATTTATCAGAACTTTATCAGTATTATACGATTTTCCAAATTACATGAAACTAGTAATGACATATTGTGCAAGTATTCGTGGATAGTCATAATTCTACTCTAAAGTGTTAACCTGTATATTTAACAGAATTGGTGTTGCAAATTAAATTTACATACGACAAAGAAAATGATTATGTTGTCATTCAAAGAGTAGTTTTAAGGTCCTTGGTTGTGTGAATCTTTTTTTTTCCAACCTTTCTTGCCGTTTACTTGTAGCAGTTGAAAGATCACTGAGTTACCAGACATATTGTCTTTTGTTTTGTACTACTATTTCATTACGGGTAAAATTACAGAAGAGATGATTGATACTACAACATCATATAATATCTGTGAATAAAGACATACTGAAGCTTTTCGTTGTGTGCGTTGTTCCTTTAGTTTCCATGTATGATGCCTGATTACGGCTTTCCGTTCCTTCTTGTGGTTTATTCCGATGAGTGGGAGACAAAAAGCTTCAGTATGTATCTATTAACTGCTATTGTAACTGGTAAACTACTGTCTGTGATATACATATTTCTTCACTCTTTATTTGCTATAAGGAATGAAACCTTGATATTGCCACATCGTTTGAGTATATGATACAGCTACATGTTACTTGTGTCAAAGTAAACTGTAGTGTTCCCCTGTTTGTTCCACTAGAGACCATAGCGAGAACAAACATGTTTATAGATTACTTCCCTTCTTTTTTCATGACATTGTGTTTGTTTCAGTACATGTACAATGACAATTTCCTCGAGAAGAATGTCAGTGTCTCTGTACAGTGGAATGAACAGAACAGCATAGATGACCTGTCAGAAACGTATGGTAAGCCAATAGAGGTCTAACATAAAGATATTACATGTTGAAATCTTAAATTTGCACTCTAAATTATTGTAAAAGGAGATTGTGAGTAAACCAGTAGACAATAGTGAGGAAAATGAGCCAAGCTCAGAAGCAAATTTTTCACGAGAACAATTTTTCCCTTTTTCATTTCTATAATTTGAATTAAAAACCATTAGTATGTGTCACATACATTATGGTAGACCTGTGCATGTAGTTCTTGGCACGGGATGGATTTATGTCTTCTGTAATAACCTATTGTTTGTTATCGTTCCCTGAGGAGTGATATTATGTCTACTTTTTATCACTGTAATATTTATATTGACTGGCCTTGAGGGATATACCACACATATATTTCACAAACTAGACTCATATTGCCCCGAGTCAAAGACGAGGGCAATATGGGTCTTGTGAGGACAATACGTGTGGTATCTTCCGAAAGTTAAGCCAGTTAATATTTGTATTGTTATCCAAATGAGACATCTAGAGCAAATACATACATGACAATCTCAAAAAACTGAAAAAACTTTATCAAACCAGCTGTGCATCCAGTGCTTGACGAAATTGTTGATACACTGCAAACAGTGTGTGCCTTTGGTGTGATTAATACGTCACAATAGAGTGCGCGCAAAGTGCGCAGGTTCTCGTACGCATAATAGAATGATGTGCAATGAAAATGACAAAATACGGCGCGGTGTATAATCTTTTATACAACGCCTACTAAGATTCTTGCAACCTCATTGGTCAATTCTTGATCACATGACATGCGCTAAAAGTACCATTGGACGGCATCATTGACGCGGAGTGCAATACACCAGTTTATGGTTGTGTGCGCCATATTAATTGGCGAGTAAACAAAGCCAGTGACCTAGAGGTCATGGATTTATGCGTAAATTAAGATTGCGCCCATGCAAATTATGATGACATCACTGCTTGCGCGCTGCGTTGTGCGCGCACATCATCATTTGCATGGGCGCAATCTTAATTTACGCATAAATACCACTGACCTCGGGTCATTGGCTTTGTTTCAAAGCCAATGACCCGAGGTAAACTGTCTGTGCATGCGCACTGATACAACCGTAAACTGGTGTATTTCGTTTGATCCTTTCGCACCATTGCACTCTGACGTCACTAACGATGTACAAGGTATATGGTGAGCTAAGTGACGTCAGAGTGCAATGGTGCGAAAGGATCAAACGAAATTGCACTCCGCGTAACAATAAACATAAAGGTTGGTACGCGCGGAGCATGGTACGCGCGTGGTTTGCTGCCTGCTTAATAGTGCGCGCTCACTATCAGCAATTTCATCAATTGAAAACAAACAAAAAATTGCTGAGATTTAGGCCTAGGAAAACTGTTTTAAGCCCGTTAACGTCCGAGGTGTTGTATAAAACAAATAGTGAATGGTCTTTATTCGTGCAATGGAACAATATTTTGCATTCGGTGAAAGATGAGACGCTCCATTCAACTCGGCTGCGTCTCGTTGAATATAGCGTCTCTTATCTTTCACCTCGTGCAAAATCTTGTACCATTGCACTCATGAACATTCACTATTTGTATACTATACAACTCACTCCCCGATCCTAATCAAATGATTGGTCATACGCGGTCACGTGTGATTCATTTACTGAGCCTATTGCACTCGTTTTCATAAAAAGGAGTGCAATATTTTCCAGTACTATACACCAGTTTACGGTTAGGGGCGCCATTTTAATTTACGAGTAAACAAACCAAATGACCTCTGGAGGTCAGTGGTTTATGCGTAAATTAAGATTGCGCCCATGCAAATTATGATGACATCACTGCCTGCGCGCTGCGTTGTGCGCGCACATCACCATTTGCATGGGCGCAATCTTAATTTACGCATAAATACCACTGACCTCTAGGTCATTGGATTTGTTTACTCGTCAATTAAAATGGCGCCCATGTCTGCGCACGCGCACTGATGTAACCGTAAACTGGTTGAACTCGTTTTCAGAGTGCAGTAGTGCGCGTGGAGGTTAGAGCGCGTAATACTGCGTGAGCATGAGCCTATTCTTGCGCAGCACTATGCGTAAACGGGTATAGAGGTATTAGTGCGCTTGCTATCTATAGCTTGTGTGCGCACTAAATTAAGCCTTATTAAACTTGAGATTTATTTGTCAGCAATAAACTGTCACGAAACAATCTTGAGTGAATTCTTTTTACATCAAATTACAAGTTTCTAGTAGTTTCGTTGTATAAAAAAAATGATGCATGTTTTCATTCGTTCATTATACGATCTATCCGCCCTCGTTGATGCTGTGTGTATCTATCAACTCGAGTGCGGATAGATCGTATAATGAACTCATGCGCATGCATCATTTGTATAATATTTACTGATTAGCTCCTTTAGGATTACAACAAGTGTAATATGATTTTGTAAAACCACTGCTCAGATATCTGATACGGGTAATAATGGAGAATATAATCAGACTTAAGGATTGATAATGAAACATATTCAGTTTTTAAATGCTTACAATAAGGGGAAGTATTGGTATATATAGTCTTGAAACATTAGACATGACTAATGATGATTTGTTAATACTCTCGCATGTTTTAAAAGTCTTTCAATATGAATGTCATAAAAATTAGTTTAACAAAACTAGTCTGAATAAAGAGTGACTTCTGAGCTGCATTTAATGGATATCTTGTTTTGTTGAATTGCAGTCACCCTTTTCAAGTGTTCAGTTAACAGTGGAAGTTGCAGTCGATGCCTTTCCCAAGATGCCACTCCATCCATATTGAAGTGTGGTTGGTGTGGTGATGACTGCAATGTCATTCAAAGTGACGTTTGTCAGAACAATCCGTTTCTCCATCAGAAAGAGACGCAGAAATGTTCAGCACCCGTTATCACTAATGTAAGAGAAGATTTGTTCATACAGGACATACATCCAAACTATTAAGTCTTTCTGAAATGCGATGGTAAACCGTGATCATTCTTTTTATGATAAAGCAAGTGTAAAATGCTTCACAGGCAGAGCTTATAAAGTGAATATTCGTATGACCTTTGTTGCGCGCAGTCGTCATTCATAAAAACGGCATGGCTTACCGCGGCATATATCAACAAACCTTTTATATTTAGAAAAGTTGTTAATGTTAAAATTATTTCATATACATGTACATATAATTGGTATTCATTATTGGTATTATACATGCACACACACACACATAAGGAATCTTATATTTGACACATCATGAGTACAAACAAACAAATAAGATTCTTAAATTTGGAATTATTCCTTTTAACGGTAGTGATATACTGAAGGAGTAGCATATAAAGAAATTTGATGAGATCAATTTAAAATTTCTTTTTTCTTTTCCTGAAGTTTGACCCCTTGTCAGGTCCTATCAATGGCCACACAAGATTGGAAATCATCGGAACCGACATAGGAGTGGTATTTGATGATGTACTTCAAATTCTTATTCACGACTTGGAGTGTGATTTAACAGGCATGGGTGAATATTACCAGTCAGGACAGAGGTAATTAATCTCATATTTACCCTTGTTTATTACTTTCACTTCCATTTTCTGACAGGACTGTATTATATATGTTCACAATGTAATTTTTAATTTGGTACAATAACTGTACATACATGTTTATAATGATCTCGTTTGCCAAACATGTTAAAGGAGTAATTAATTGTTTATAGTATATGGAATAAGTAAAATGCATTTCATCAGTTAAACAGCTGCAAGGAGTAGTGTTACAAACCTGTTAGAAACAAAGTAATCTGCATATATTTAACTATGTTTTGACGCACTTTTGAAGGTCTTCTTCTGAGGTTGATTTCTTTCATCTTCCCCAAAAACTTACAAAGAAAAATTAAACGAACTTAAGAAAAGTGTGAGTAATTATTCTATCCATACAGCCTCAACTCGAATGCGGACAGATCGTATAATGAACTCATGCACATGCATCATTTGTATAATATGAAGCCTTGTGAATGGCAAGATTGTATAATGACATTTTGAGGTAAAAAGATATTTTAGGTTCACGAGGTCATTGGTCAATTTACACAGGGTTGTATTTTCCAATAAAATTACACTGTAACTGTGTATTCACATGTCATTTGTTATTGACCTTCATTTTTTCAATTTTTCTTTTTAATTTCAAGAACCATTTGAGATATCACTATGATATCACCGTAGGAAGACAATCTGATTAGGTGTTGGAGTAACTAGGTCAAAAATCACAGAAGTCAACTTAGTAAATTTGAGGTATTTTGCCTCGTTATCACGATATCTCAAGGACCACTAAATATATGAGGCTCAAACTTCGGGATAGTATGTATCAACATAGGAAGATAATCTAATTAGATATTGGGTTCAAATGTCAAAAGTCACAGAGGTCAATTTCTGAAATAAAAGGTTTTAGCTTTGCTATTGCGATATATAAAGAAATACAAGAGATAGGATTTTCGTTTTCATTATGATCGTACAAATAATTCCATGCATTTTGTATACTGAAATTAGGGCAGAGGCATGTAGGAGACACAGTCGCATTTGTCTTGTTTGTTTTTGTTTTGCAGTGTAAGTTGTATGGCAGCAATGTCTACTGAAGTAAAATCAGGAGGCATTGAAATCACTGTGGTGTCAGGGGAAGGAAATAAGACAGGACAGAGCACTAAAGAGTTTCAGTATAGGGTGAGTAAGATAGCAACTTGTCTAGTTTTTATCCCTCTACAACTGTGGTGGAAGAGGCATTATTTCATTTGTTCTTAATAATAATAGCCTAATAGTCCACTCCAAATTTTATTAAACCGAAACGGAAATTCTTTTCGCCCATTTGATCGTGAGCCCGGCAGCCACTGAGCAGCGCCAGATCGACGTTGCTCTATCCCGTATTGTTGAACGCCAAACAAGGTAGCAACAACTCCCATCTTTTAACGTCTTTTGGTATGACGCGGCCGGGGTTCGAACCCACGACCTCCCGGTTGTGAGGCGGACGCCCTACTGACTGAGCCAACACTCCGGTTTATGTGGTTTATGTACAAATAGAATTGAATTGAATAAAAAAGTTTATATGACTATTAAACAAACCAACAACAGCTGAAATAAAGTCATGATGCTATAAAAGTCTGAATGTAGACTTAGTAGCCAAAGTATCGGGATATGATTGTTGAGTGAAAACAAATGATGGAAATATAGCATACGAACGATGGACATGTTTACATAGTCTGATTTTTCAGCAATACTTCTATAAATATAATTGCACCGATAAGCTCTTAGTACTTTATGTTCATGTATATTCTTAGAAACTTTTGTAATTCTTTCATGGGAGGGAAGTCAATTTGATCCGAAATTCATTGTCAAGATGTAAGGAATAGATGTATTGATTTGTTTGACCATACATTTCATTTCATATCCTTGAAATACAAGTATGTACAATATGATATGTTGTGGTCTCTGATAGGATCCTGTGATCACAGGGTTTAATCCTAGAGAAGGACCCGTGGCAGGGGGTACAGAAATTACTATCAGGGGCATGTACCTCGCCACTGGAAGGGACATTACTGCAAGATTCAGAGATGCAGATTGCGTAGAGATGTAAGTAATATGTATTACATTCAATGCTTGATGTAATTATTCTGTAAAGTCCACCATACCTCTTTACTGTTTAAACTTTAATTATTATTAAAAGTAATGAAGCGCCGAATATTGAGAAGAATTTGTGTAGCTACTAGGCCTTGATAAATATTTCATCATTGATACCGTTTTAGAATATTTTTTAAACAATATGTGAACTCCATCATATCCATTCATGAAAGGCTCCATTAGTTCAAATAAATATCAGGCAGAGATTGAGAGAATAGAAGTACATTCAATCTGTAAATGGGTATTTTTTGTTATTTCTGTTCAAGTTCTGTTCAAGACTCATTCGCAACCTGCATCACAAGCGGCATACCAGAGAATGAACAGGTTACTGTAACCTTGGCCATGACATTTGATGGAGAAGAAAGACCATTCAGCGATTACACCTTTACCTACATGCCAAATCCAAGGATTGATAATATTGATAGTAGAACATCTATGTCGTAAGTAACATGGAATATGAATTTTCATTTTTTTTCCATCCTCTATTGTCATTCATTTGCTTGGTTACAAAGAATCACTGAGATAATTCCCGATGGTTTGCCTAGTCATAATAAGCGTTTCGGGGAATAACCTTATAATAGAATTATGACTCAACTAATAGAAACAGATTCTTGTAAGTTTCAGAAAAATTCGACTGAAGATTTAGAAGTTCTGGTATTGTTCAAGTGAAGATAACAAGTGGTATTAAAAATTACCCATTGCCAATGTAGTAATGTGTAATGTTATGCATAGAGAACTCTACCTTTTTAAAGAAATCATTAAAAATATCCCTGTTCAATTTATTGATAAAATATTTTTTTTTATTCAAGAAGCAGCATGGTTAACATAATTTCACATGTGTCTGTTCCACCAAAAGCATTGAGAAGAGGGATTATATTAAATACTTTTTACTATGTATAAAACAATAATATTGGTAAAGGTCTCCATGGTATGACATAATGCATAATTACTGCTTCACTATTACAAGATTTTTCATATAATGAGTGAGTTCAACTGCGAAAATATTGTAATCTTCTTCTTCTTCCAAGAAAAGTGCTGTTTTAAGATTGCGCACTGTGTGTTTATGTGAGGAGCCTGTGTGAGCCTGGGGTGGTAATCTGAACATTGTTGTAAGCTTTGTGTTATCTTTTGTTGTATCTTCCAGAGATAACACAGCTCTAATATAGTTGTAAGTTGGTATTCTGAACATCATTTTATCCCAGTGTTATCTCTCGAAGGACCGCCTCTATCTTATCTTTGACCACTGTTGACACGCCCATTTGTATGGACCCTACCAATCAAAATCTGTTTTATATAAGCATGATAAGTAGGTCAACCAATAGGAATATTTTATGCCATATCTGAAGATGCGCCTAGTGCATACTAATCTTGGACGTAATTAGTTATTTGAGCACTTATTACACGCGTCATCATTATGCGCTGTAGCATGTGGATCAAGCAGATAAATCACGCTTTCACTATATTGATTAAGATGAGAGCATTAAAATCGTCATATCCTAGCATGCAATTTCTTTAAAAAGTTGTCGTCTGTGATGTTTCTGGTCAACACACAATCTTCTTCTAACTCGTCTATTGGCACGAAGTTGGTTCTGGGCAAGAAATATTGCCGCCATTATATCACCACGAAAGATACAACAACCCCCTACCTGTTGTAAATATTGTTGTAAATGCCATGCAAAATAAGATAAGATAAAAGATACAACAATTTTCTGAATACCAATTATCTTGTCATATTATCTCTCGTGCGCATATGCAAATGAGGATTAAGCGCCATTTTATTACTAATAAACACAATTACAAGCACACCAAAGTTTGAACGCAGGCGCGACCAAACAGATGATAGAAAAGATACCACAAAAGATATAAGAAAAGTTACAACAATGTTCAGAATACCAACTTTATCTTATCACGAAAGATACAACAATATTAGAGATAACACAGGGTTCAGAATACTGCTGGCCAGGATCCTTGTGCATATATGTACAGGGTGCAAGTAAAACCTTTTAATCCCGTGAGGGCAGTTAGGGGTGCTTCTTTCCCAGTGAGGACTTAAATACCTCAAGGGAGAGCGAGCAGGCTAGATCTACTGGAAGGTTGTTCCAGTCCTTGGTAGTTCTGGGGAAGAAGGAGCTGATGTAGGCTTGGCTAGTACACAGTGTCGCTCTGAAGCGAGATCCGTGACCTATATTGTTACAGATGTTGCTGCCTTAAGGTATTGTTGCCATTCAACGTCAACAAGACCAAAGCGGATGCGATACAGCATTGCAAGACGGCTTTGCAGACGTCTACTAACTAGCGAGGGCCATTTTAGTTTGTTCGTCATAGATGTAGCAATGCTGGTACGATCGTAGTCGCCACAGACGTACCGCGCACTCCTGCGTTGAACCATTTTGACCTTGTTGATGTTTCTTTGGGTGTGTGGATCCCATGATGTTGCAGCATACTCCACTATGGGCCTAGTGTATGTGACATACGTAGCCTCTTTGATCTTTTGGTTGCAGTGTCGAAAGTTACGGCGCAGGAAGGCACAGACAGAGTTTGCCTTCTTGACTGTGGCATCTACATGGGCATTGAAGTTTAGCTTCTGATCAATGTGGACCCCGAGGTACTTGGCTGAGTTGACCTGCTCCAGCTGATGACCATGGATGGTGTATTGGCCTAGGAGTGGCTTCTTCCTGTTGGTCACTCGCAAGACCTGGGACTTGGAGGGTCGGAATTCCATCTTCCACGTCTTCTCCCAGTCCTGGAGCCTGTCTAGATCTTCTCGCAGTTTGTCACAGTCCTGGGTCGATCTGATTGGTTTGTAGAGCAGACAGTCGTCAGCAAAAAGGCGTGTGGTTGAATGCCTAATGCAATCTTGTAGGTCATTGATGGAGATCAAAAATAACAATGGACCTAGGACGCTACCCTGGGGTACGCCAGATGTGACCTTGTGAATTCACAACAGTGGTACAACCCCCCCCCCCCCCCCTAGGTTTTTGAAACCATGGTTTAAACCCCAGGGGGTTTAAATCTCTCTCTGATTCACCAACGATGGTTTCATTTGTACCATGATACAATCCATGGTACAAAAACCCCTGGGGGTATAAACCATGGTACAATCTTAGACTATGGATTGTACCATGGTTTCTTTCTACTGAGCATGCTCAGTAGATCAAATGCTGTCTGCTACATCTAAAATGGAGGCCAGGGGTGATGCAGCTACTGTGTGTGCAGGGAGGGAGAGAACCAAAGTGAACTGGCAAGTGGGAGAAAGAAATTTTCTTCTAGAAATGATTAGCAAGAGGAAGGAAATATTACTCTCCAGAAAGCAGGTGCATGGGAGGCCTTGGTACAAGCTTTCCATGCCAAGTTTGGAAAGAGATGGAGCGGAACTCAGATCAAGGATCAATGGAAAAGGATAAGAATAAATGCAAAGAAGGACTATTCAAACTTTACCAGAGAGTGTAGAAAAACAGGAGGAGGGCCACCTCCACCTGAACCAAACAACCTAACTATAATAGTGACTTTGTTCAGCTAAGGAATCAATTCGACGATGATAGCAACCAAGTCCAAGACAACATCATCGCGATAACTTCACTAACTTCCATAGCAACTGGCCGTAATGAGTATGAAGGGGTGACCAAAGTTCGCGGACATTTTAGAACATATTACAAAATGAGATATTCGGTCTATGATTTCTCATATTCTAAACAAATTCATTTATTTCAACTATTACCAAGTGGACGGCAAAGTTTTTTTTAGCGTGCGCGCTATAGATCTAAAAAATTCACAAAAACAACGAGACCTAACTTCACGCACGGGGGTTACAGTCGATTTATCAAAAAAAGCGATCCATCAAAAATAAGGTAATATCATAATTTGCAAGGCAAGATATCATGCGATCAGTTGCTACCACCTTTTACTTCCAATTTTGAGGAAATCTGCTCTCAAATTGAAGATTTTCAGACCCTTATCGGTAAGTTGATAATTTTTCGGAACGGACGCAAAAGATTGCAAAATTTGCCGATCTTTTGTCAATAATATCACAATTTCGTACCCAATTCCAAAGAAAATTTCATCCCTGGGTAATTTTATGTTCTTCTTTTCATTGGTAACATCAGATTTTCTAAATCTTACTGATTTTTTGAGATAGCGAACTTAGGTCACGCGCGAACTTTGGTCACACCACCATAAGTAATCTAACGTTAGATCTGTATACGAGGGTGTAGAGACTGGAAGCCTTGCTTATTTTCCCTCTTTACTGATCCATCCCATCTCAATTATGGTTCAAACTTAATTAAGATTGTTTCTCCAATACCTTTCTAGGCTAGGCCTAATACTAATCAATGAATAATTGGTGGCAGCATTGACCAGTTCTTTAGGAAGGCCATTCCAATTATTTACACTCATTATTGAGAAACTAAATAGTATAGACTCTACTGCCTTAGTCTTGTATTGAAATGTTGTTTGACTACCTTGAAATGATGGCCTCTTGTTGTTGAGCCAGTGGCTAGTTGGAAGAATTTTGAGGGATTTACTCTGTCGAAGCCGGTCAGGATATCAAATTCAATTCCGCTCTTTCTCTTTGGCTAGATTTAGATTTTTTATGTGCAAATTTAACAAATAAAACCACTAAATTCGCAAAAAAATTGTATCATTCATTGCAAGATGAACAACATAAGATGCTATATAACACCTTACATTTACTAGATGAAATGAAATAAAACAGTAAACATCGAACAAGTCACAATCGTCTGCTCATCGTCACTCGTCCGAGATCAGTCCCATCCCTAGAAATTAATGTCATGAAATTGAAGCAACACCCGGAATCTAGTACCGGTAATATGCTGGCCGAGAAGACTCACGCCTCGGCTTGTATTCAAAGACATCACTTGCGACAAAAAAGTGTCCACTTACCCCCCCTCCTGACGTGACATGCGCAGTAAATTACTTTTTTTTTTTTTAACCGTCATGTTGTTCTTGAAATAAAAAATTATTAAAAAGTCATCTAATCCATGGTCGATGTGAACTTATCACTTGCCTACCAATGTCCACACAAAAGTCTTATTTTTTTTAAGAAAAAAGTACTTCTACATTAAAAAACAAACATACAAACAAACATTCTATTTGCCGATCGAGTTGGCGTTTGAAGAAAAAAAAGGACTAACGTCTGAACGTTACATTTCTTGATATGGCAAGCTAGACAGTGAAATATTCTATACAAATGCAGAAAGCAGCAGTAACCCATCCCCAAACATGACTTGTCTATCGTTTGGTTCTACCTGTACTTATTTGTTATGACAGATTCTCATTAATTGTTTTACACTGTAAATGTTCCTTAAAGTTAAGCTTATACATGTTTAGTCTTACATGTATTGTTCACTACATTCCTTTTTAATGAAAAATGTAATCCTCTGAAAAATGTAATCCTTAAAAAAAAAAATATATATATATATATATATATATATATATATATATATTGTCCATACAGAAACCACATTCAAACAGTTGTCTAAATCTCTTATCAATTTTGTTGATACTAAAAGTACATGATTAGTAGGTATATCTTTCTTATTTCTTTTAATAGAATGAAAGAATTTCCTATTTTTGTTGTTGGTGGGGGGGGGGTAAAGTTGCACATTATCTTTTCAGCTAAATGAAATGAAATGAAATGAAAAGAGAAATAGGTTCTTAACAATTTGCCATTTTTGGTTTAGAATGACATTATGATTGTTAAAAATATCTATCATGTTCTCATATATCGAGGACTCCTCCCCAAGGGAAAGAGCGTCACGGTGTTGATACTGATCCACCACTCCAGAAATCATAAATCCTCTCAGTTACCATACATAATCCACCATAATAAAATGTAATCCATTCGATGTTACAATTGTGAATGTTAAATGATAAATTAAATTTCATAATGTCAGAAAAGACGGAATTCCATGTTTGTTTTTTAATTTCCAAAAAATAGAGATGATTGATACTGGAATTTCTTTCCCCCTCCCTTTTTAGGGGAGAAAGGGGGGTACCAGAACATCCAGGGTGAATGAAAGGTTAGTCATTATACATAAGATAGTTGTACGATCAAGGAACAAAAACAAATATTTAACTTAATTTGGGCAAAATTTGGACTTGGGTTATTTTTCATTCAGGATTTTTTTTTCTTCTGTTGCTGTTGTTTAAAAGAGTAATTTTTCTCACATTCTCAGGTCAACATCAACACCAACAAACACAGGACCGTCAACAAGGTATTGAAGAGTACGGCATTATAAGATCAAGAATACATATTTCAAAATGATGTCCTTTTTATTGAGAAATTGTAATACATATATATACATTGCAGTAACATTTTCTACTTAATGTACAACCATGTGTTTCTTTGATAATACAATATAAGACCAGCAGGGCATACATTTCTTTTCCCAATGTAGTACTCTTTTAACATAACGGAATTGGATTATTTGCAGTATTATTTTGTTATATATAAACAGGTCTTCAAGTTCAGGAATAACTACCAAAAACAAAATCATTTTTATCCCAATAGGACAACCTCATCCGGAGTTATGTCTGAAGGTCTCGCCTCCCAGCCTAGAACATCTACTGCGACCCCACGATCCCTTTCAAGGTATCCATTACTATACAATATTGAGTAATTTATTATTTTTAAAAATAACTTGTTATTCCTTCCTACATAACAGTCATTTTTTACCAAACATTGTTTTATTGAAGTGTATTACATTTTTCATTATATTAGGATCATTAGTTACAATACTGAAGACATTAATAAATTAAACCTGAATTCCAAAGTAAAAATCTTGCAACATTTTTCAAGTTCATGCATAACTACAAAAAAATATTTTTATTTTTTATCCCAATAGGACAACCTCATCCGAAGTTATGTCTGAAAGTCTCGCCTCCCAGCCTAGAACATCTACTGCGACCCCACGATCCCTTTCAAGGTATCCATTACTATAGAATTTCTTAGTAATTTACTATTTTTAAAAATAACATGTTATACCTTTCAAAAGATGAAGTTTAGAAGGGAAAATAATGTCACAAATATATCTCTGACAATCAAGGTTTAAGCCCTGTTCGTTATATTTACAATAAATTACATGTAGTAATATATGCGATGATTAACATGTATCAAATTATTATGAATCTAAACCATACAGCAATACAGCAATCAACACTGCTCTTCTGACGACTCCTTCTGCTAAGCGATCATTGAGTTTCCCCTCTCAAAACAAGAGATGTCGCGTAGCAGAGGAAAGGATGATGGAGTTGGCAGAGGAGGAGCATGCCGTAAGGCTAGATATTTTATGGAAAGAACACAATCTAAAAATAAAAGAGCATGAGCTGCTGATGGAAATTTTTAAAATAAGGAAACAGACTGCTGAAGCCAAACTGTTTGAAGCACAGGGTAATACATCTCATCCAAGTAATTAATCAAAAATAATTTAAGCTGTTCTGTTAAACATGTTTAATTCTACGTTTAAGGATATATCGTTCACATATTGAGTTTACGTGTGATTTCAAATATTTCTTGCACTTTAAATGTAACTGCTAATGTAATTATTAATATAAACATGTCTTCAAATGAACAGTAAAAATGTATGATGTGTGATTAATAGTCAAAAGTTGTTGTTTAATGTAGTGCCATATTGATCACAAACATTAGATTTCAAATGTTTTGTGCTCTTAAAATGCAATTACAATATAAACATGTCTTCAAATGGACAGCTGCAAAGTAGGATCTGTTTGACTCTGCAAAGATGTTCAGTTCAACATAGTGCTACATTGATCACAAACTGATTTAACATGTGATTTTAAAATGTTTCTTGCACATAAATGCCATTGCTAATGTAAATATAAAGTATATATAAACATGTCTTCAAATGAACAGCTGCAAAGTAGGATCTGTTTGACTCTGCAAAGATGTTCAGTTCAACATAGTGCTACATTGATCACATGCTGATTTAACATGTGATTTTAAAATGTTTCTTGCACATAAATGTCATTGCTAATGTAAATATAAAGTATATATAAACATGTCTTCAAATGAACAGCTGCAAAGTAGGATCTGTTTGACTCTGCAAAGATGTTCTGTTCAACATAATGCTACATTGATCACAAAATGAGTTAACATGTGATTTTCAAATGTTTCTTGCATCAAATTCCTGTCAATACTTTGGAATTACACTGTACATATAGCAATAAATTACAACTCTGAAACGTTTTAAATTTTTGTTCTGCCTTTCCATTATTTCACTTTATTGTTACCTACAGAAACTGCCACAAAGTAACATGTTTGAGCAATTTATTTATTTTTGGGGTGATATTTAAGATCTAACATATGCCATAAAATATCTGTTAATAGTAGTGACAGTAATTCACAATGAAAAGTCGGTGGTATTGGCTCCAAATATTATTAATTCGAATTTTACGAGAATGAAGCAAACAGTATAATTACTTCATCAACATGCTTGAGGATATTCTTAAGAGAAACACAAAGAAAAATATTCCATTAAATAACAGGTAGTGACAGCTACAGGTTTGACACCATGATGACGAGGCATCAATACCACAGTCATGTGAGTCATCTAAGATGGAAAGAAAACTAATGCAAGAAGGATGATGCAATCCTGAGGTTAAAAACATTGAGAGAAGAAACAAGTCAACGGATCATGTTACTAGTAACCAGGTGTGCTAGGTGTACCGATGAGATATGTTTAGATCAGGAATCAGTAGTAGGAAACAGCCAAATTACTTCTTCACAGGAATCACAGGATACCGCTGTATGCAAAAGTTGTTTGCTTTGCAGTGCTGCATACAGCTAAACTTACATTCTTAATTTCATTCTAGAGTAGTAGGAGAATGCCAGTATTGGAACGCCATAGATGTTAATTAAAACCTGTTCAAATTCTGGTCTCCACACTGTCAGGTTTTTAACCTTAATCAGGCCACGAGCAGAATTTGTCCCCACCCTTCATGTTTTGAAAAAAAGCTCTGTGCGCAAAGTTTCATGTCATTTTCTATTTTTTTTGTTTGCCATCGTTTTTAAATGATTGAATGTTAAGCGAAAAGTTTAAGTTTGATGTACTTTGCGAAAAAAAAATATAAGCTTTTATTTATTGTCAATATTTTGAAATTGCATGTACAAATTTGGAGTTACTGATCAAATATTCCAAAAAATGAATAGGCATGCATAATTGCATAACAATTTTTTTTCTCATTCAATTAACATGAATACTACACGGAAGACCCATAAACAAAATATGCATTTGCAAATTTAATTTAGCGATTTGGAGCAAAAGGATCCATTTTTGGTTGTTATACAAACAAAATAGCCAAGACCCCCCGCCCCCCATAGAAAAAAAGACCTGACTATGATGTAGAATGTAATTGAGTTGCAAATGTAGTTGCATAAAACCCTGCTTGCTGGAAAAATAACAAGTACCTTGTCAGCATCAAAATTTCCGGATTTCCTCTGCAGGAACTGAAATAACCGCTGGAGGCAGAGCAGATAGTTCTGAGTGGCTACTTTAATTTAACAGTCAGACCGATGCACGCTCGCTAATAGGCATATCATGCGTAAGTTATCGGACGTTTTTACAGCATCATGCAATGAAGTCTCATTATGAAAATTGTATAAATTTCTCATTTATGAATATTGCAGGGGATGATGTAGACTCCCATTTTCTCGCGCATGCGCAGTTTTTGAGCAGCCATGTTTAAAATGCTCAAAAGAGCCCCCAAAATTTGCATAGAGTTCAATGCAAAACAAATTAACAATTAACAATGGAACTTCTAGCTATAAAGTGGGCGATGACTACTGAAGTTTTCAAGGATTACCTCTTGGGTAACAGATGCACAGTGGTGACAGACCATCATCCTTTGTTGTTCCTGGATAAGGCTAACCTGGGCTGTGTAGAGATGAGATGGGTCCAGCAAATGAGCGTATTCAACTTTGAAATCGTTTACCGTCCTGGCAAGGCAAATCAGGCCCCTGATGCCCTGTCGCGCAGAAATACCCCATTCCTTGACGAGCCAGCTGTCGTCGTGACCAGTTGCACCATGAGGGCAACCTTCGAGGTAAATTCTCCAGGCACACAAGTTCCCCAAGCAGTTTGTCACCATACCGAAGTGAATCGACAGGGAGGAACGCCATGCCTACCCGGACTGTCAATGCAGGAGATAGAGGTACAGCAGCAGGCTGATGACGTTTTACATGAAGTCCGAGGATTTGTTCGACGAGTTACAGCTCCTGTCAGACAGGAGCGGGAGCAACTGTCGCGTGACGTATTGGACCTGCTAAAGGAATGGAAAAGACTCTCTTTTGAAGATGGTGTATTGGTGAGGACTGTGAAGTCTCCAAGAGATGGGCAACCTTCTAGGCAGATCGTACTTCCTAGCAGCCTTAGAGATGTGGCTCTCAGTCGATACCATGACGCTGGAGGACATTTTGGCCACAAGCACAAGATCGCATGCTAGCTACCAAAGTTTTCTGGCGCAAGATGGCGCAAAGTGTGAAGGAGTGGTGTCGCAAGTGTAAGAGGTGTACATTGAGTAAACCCCCAGTGAGGAGGCCACAGGTACCCTTTTCTAGTCTCTCCGCGAATGCACCAATGGAAGTCTTAGCCATTGATTTCACAGTTTTTGAACCATCTTAGGACGACTATGAAAATGTACTTGTGATAACGGATTTGTTTACCAAGTACACTTGGGCAGTGCCAACCAAGGATCAGTGTGCTGTTACTGTTGCAAAAGTTTTAGTGAAGCATGTCTTTATCCCTTATGGTTGTCGGCTGAAACTACACTCAGACCAAGGAAGATGCTTTGAGGGATATGTAGTGAGGGAACTGTGTGCATTGTATGGTATCCAGAAGAGTCACACTGTCCCATACCATCCAGCCGGGAATGGCCAATGTGAACGCTTTAACAGGACACTACATAAGATGTTGGTCACCCTACCGGAAGCACAGAAGAAAAGGTGAACAGTATACTTGCCTGAGCTGATGTTTGCATATAACAACACACTACATTCATCAATAGGTGTTGACCCATTCTTTCTGATGTTCGGTAGAAACGCACGTTCCCCCTGTGATATCGACCTAGGTGGTGAAGCTCAGCGATACAGAACGGTGGGTGGCTACATCAAACAACATCAGAATCGATTGAAGACTGCGAGAGCCATGGCCGCTAAGCAAGCGAAGGCTGCCACTGCTGCCAGGCAGGTCAAGCAGGCAACGAAGGTTTTCGAGACACTGCCTGGGCTGGGGCAATACGTTCTCGTCAGGAAGCAGGCCTTCAAGGGTCGGCACAAAATCAAACAACCTTTTCCAGGCAAACCAGTATACATTGTGAAGAATAAGTCAGGGGAGAAGGTTTTGCACCGAACTCAACTCAAGCTCTCACCTTGGCTACCAAGTGAGGCTACAGACTCTGTGCAGGAGGTCATTTCTGATGAATCAGGAAGTGGGAATTCAACCTCGATAGCCGCTGCAGGTTATGTCTTGCGTCAACCAGGGAATGCAGGTGGAGTCAGCCAAGAAGAAATTAGTAGTGCTGGATTTAGCCATGATGACGTAAACAATGACCTCCCTTCTTCTGGATCGAGGGATGCGGCTCAACGTTCTTCAGATAATAGCTCTGGTGACCGATATCCGGAGAGAGTAAATCGGGGGATCCCACGCAAGAGATATCAGGATTTTTACTTGGGCTAGTTTTAACAATTTATTGTTATTTTGTCACTAAATTAGTTTTGCTTTGTCATCACGGGTCGATGACAAAAATTAAGTGGGGAAGGTTGTAGAGTTTGATTCATTCGTAGAGTACTATAGAGGGCATCCTAATTTTCGGAACGGGCACCTCTCTGTTCTTTGCTCATACAGGTGAGTTAATATTAATATTGTTATGCTAAATATTTGTTATGTACATATGTGTATTGTGTCAGAACGATTTCAGTGATTATTTTGATGTATCGTGTGGGTTGATATGATGATATCGAAAGCGATGATTTAATGTTCAAATGTGTGATGCGTACCCTTATGATTTGTTATATGAATTTACATTATAGTACATGGTCATATTCACTGAGTTTAATATTTATGTAATGTGTATAGGTCTTGGTTAATAGAAAAGAAGTGCTTATGATCGAGTTTAGTGTTTAATTAAAAGCATTGCATGTTGTTTGTATTATGGTTGCTAAGTAGATAATAATTATGACACATCAAACAGTGATGATCAAACTTTGTCTATTTAGCCATTAGAGGGTTTCTCTATCATTTCCTCTATCATTGTAAATCTTATTTCTCATTTTGCATAAAAGAATAGTATTACATGTTAAATTGATATGGAATAAGAAGAGTAAGAGCAGTGTTCAGGGTTAGATCAGGAGATTATTTGAGTTTGTTTGGAAGTGAGAAAGTATGGAAGATAAATATTTGGATTGGAGTGGTTGATGAAAGTTGGATTTGATGCAGATTTAAGGAGATTTATAGTTTCCAGGATTTATCAATGTTTCTGGTCTTGGGATATTCTGATATTTAAAAGCAGATATATTTGTCTTTATTCCATTGTTATGATAGTGTTGGTTTCATTATTAATTATATAATATGTGCTTACTTTGAAAAGGGGGAGCCAGAATAGCCCTATTTAAGTTGATGTTATTAGGATATTTGCATTGCATGTTTTAATATTACAATGTACAAGTTTAAGGTATCATAGTTTATTGAACAAGAATTAAGGATAAAATGGCTTAAAACATTTATTCAGGAGTAATATAGAGGTCACGTGATAAGGCTGTCAACCTAGCTTGGTTTGTTGGTTTATCCAAATGTGTGAATTTGTTGCTTTATAGTTATAGGAGTTTTATATTGACTGTTACTTACTTGTTTAAGTATTTGGGTCAGGTATTTACCTGTGTTAATATTGAGAGTTTCAGCTACATTGTACTGTGGCAATTGGTTTTTAAAGGGCAAATGTAATCGTTTTATATTTTATAAAATTACATGTTTTGGGGGATGCATGTTCTCCATGATAATTAGCATTATGTGATACATGTATGTAATATGATTACTACTAATAAAGACCTCTCTGTGCTTTGCTCATACAGATACTGAGACCCGTTCCCCACTCGGCTGTTTTGTTCTTGACCTCTACATATATATAGCGGGTGGACCCAGATGTCAGTGGCGGATCCCCCCCCCCCCCCCTCCCCTGGGAAAAAAGAAGGGGGAAAAGAAGGGAAAAAAAGAAGAAAAAAAAAGGAAAAAAAAGGGGAATGATTTTTTTTTTCTTGGATAAAAAGTGTTCCATCCCCCCCCCCCCCCCCCCCTCCCCCAAGCCACTGAACGAAATACCTGACGACGTAATTTTTCCAACTTCTGGGGCCCAAAAAAAATGTGCTCTTCCCCACTGAATTCAGACGAGGATTAAGAGTCGAGAATGGTAGTACGAATCGCCTTCTTTCTCTAATAATTTAATGAAAGGTCAAAGCTTCCGCGCTTCGCGCAAGAGGGGGGAGGGGAGGTAAACTGAATTCAGACGAGGATTATTTTCTAAAAGGGTAAAACGAATCGTCTTCTTTCTCTAATAATTAAATGAAATGTTAAGACTTACGCGCTTCGCGGAGGAGATGGGGGAACTGAATTTAGACAAGGATTAAGAGTCGAGAACGACATAACGAATCATCTTCATTCTCTAATGATTTAATGAAACATAAAAGGGATGGGGAACTAAATTTAGACGAGGACTAAGAGTTGAGAACGGTACAACCAATCGTCTTCTTTCTCTAATGCTTTAATGAAACGCAAAAGCTTCCGCGCGAAGCGCGGGAAGGGGGGAACTGTATTCAGACTAGGATTATTTTCGAGAACGGTACAACGAATCGTCTTCTTTCTCTAATAATTTAATGAAAGGTCAAAGCTTCCGCGCTTCGCGCAAGAGGGGGGTAAACTGAATACCCCTGTGGATGTATTATAAGCACTAACAAATTTAGCCCCTAAAACACTTCTACTTTCGAGAAAAATTGAATATAAACATTTACCGGTGCTCCCGGTAAATTTTGAAAAATTTCAAATAGCGCCTATGGCCTCACAATGGTAGCTGCGACCATGAAAATTTCTCAGAATATGCAGTCGTGATATATAATTTCCAAACGGGAAAAGCTAATCGGTCGATTTTAGTCAAGAAACATCGTTTTATAGCTTAATTAATATCTTGACCTTTAGAGGGAGCTATACAACATAAACAGTTTGTTATTTATAATTTCATAACTTTAAACTTGATTTCAACCGCGACAACGATCAGTGAATATTGTAGGATCGAATATGCTTCTAATATGTTCATTTGAACCAAATTCATGGCCCCATACCATACCCCCCCCCCCCCCCAAAAAAAAGGAAAAATATTCTTCTTGGATATGAGAAGTATACATAAGCGGTCCCCACTCAATAATCGCTTGCTCGTTCATACGTTTAGAACAGTGTTACATAATGATATACAAGCATAGGTTTATATATATATATATGTGAAAAATGAAAGAAAAATTACGAAAAGATTATTGAAATCACTTTAAATGAGGGGGAAAATCATCTGAAATCATTTTCAAAAAGATCATTCCTATTTTTTCAACAATTGCATTTGAAATATAATTCATTATCGGTCATAGAAATATAAAAGATATATAATGCTTAGTCTTCAATACAAATTTTAAACATAATTAATACTCTAGTGGGTAGGGAATAGAAATATGATCAAATTTCAATCAGACCTATGCCTATTGATAGAATCCCGTGAGTGAAGGGAAGCATCGAAAAACCATGCTTCATATTATATAATCAAGTACAGCAATAGAAAAGCATGTAGAAGATACAATACAACTCTGTTAATCTTTTGGATATAAGTGAGGTCCATTCATATATTTTTCCATTATCATGATTATAAGATGAAATAGAGCCATTCTTACTCTTAGTTACATGCGTAATCAAAATCATTTAACAATGGATGCGAACCTATAGTTTCGTTCTTCACCTCGTAATATAAAATCTACCATCTTGCATTTCTAAATTATAACAATGCCCTCAACCAACGTTTTTTTCTTCTTCATTGAGTGTATATCACTTTCATTCGGAGGCCACAATAAGCTGGTCACGCTTCTAAACATGCAAAATCAATGACCTTTGAACCATGATCAATACTCCAAGGGCAAGTCTCTACTCTTTTTTTTAATTCAGTACGAAAGGGGTTGTTTCGAACATTTTGTGAGCAATATTTATATTGGATAAACGAACTTTTTGCTTTCTTTCCGAGCTCAAAAATGGGTCGTCTACTTGTGTAAACACTTGAAATAGTGCGTTTTAAATGCCCTTCAATAGGGGTGAAAAGCACAACTTCAGGAAATCACACCTGGTCATGACTGGAGAGGCAAATCTTATTTGACTTACGAGAAGAAAAAAACTGCAGTCACTCTAAATCTTTAGTATATTGCTATTTGTAAACATTAAAGATATAGGGTATATATTTCGAAAAAATACAATTTAGTTTTTGTATGGCACATAATATGATATCATCATAACATCTCATTGCGCTTCCACAGTTATTCCCCATCATGAGAAAACGAAACAGGTCTTCTTAATCCATTAAATTTGGTTTTTCGTTGGCCAGAATTCTCTTCATGCTTTCAAAAAATGCTGGTGCATTATGCTCGTAGCAGTCATCGTCAGCTACGGATTTTATGACTTCAGGAGGTGCGGTCATTCCTTGGGCCCCAGAAGACATTAGAAGAACCTGCAATTTTAGAGGATGGAGAGAGGAGAGAGGATGCGTGAATGAATGAATACATGGAGGAATCTCACTTTGGAAATATTCCTGTGTAGAAAAGGACCAACATCATAGATATGATGAAAAAGGGATCCATAACATCAGGTAATCATTAGACTGAAACGTAATCTAAGCCTTCTCAGTTATTCCCTTTTTTATAAATCAAATAAATATATATATAAATATTACAGTCAATGAACACAATCTGACAAGGCAATTGGTAAAATGTAGTACGATTTATGGGGCATAAGTACAAGAATTTCATAGCATAGGTCTATGTGTACCTCCTGTACGACATTTCCCCCCAGAGTATTCTCTATTGATTGATTCCGTGGTCCCGCGTTTTTTTTTTTTTTTTTTTGGGGGGGGGGGGGGCGGTGGGTTATTATTTTTTGGGGGTGGGAGGTTCATTATTTATGTCATGGATTTAACCCAACAAAAATCAAACTATCGATTTTAAACGCATTTAATATGAGCAGAATGTACTCATGAATGTTTCGTCTTGTTATCATATTTTACAAACCTGTATCTGGGCCGCTCTTTCGAGATAATACAAATTATCAAAAGCATCGCATGCTTTCTTGGCTACCGCTAAGACTCCATGTTGTCCCATTAAGAGGAGGTCCTTGTCTCCTAATACCTTGGCTAACCTCTCGCCTTCATCAGAAACGTTTGCAAACCCGTCATACTGCATGTCATACGCGATCTTGTCCAGAAAACGCATGCTGTTCTGACTCAGGCCAATCTTGAACGGTTCAGGGTCCTTCATGCAAGCTAGAAAGATTTAAAAGAAAGATTGATATATTAATTATACAAATGATGCGCTCGAAAAATTTCATTTTACGATCTATCCCCATCTATCGTACATAAACCTGGTACCCCCCCCCCCCCAGTTCCCACAGTTCCCAAAATCTTCGGTAAAGTCCAGGTGCACAAACAACCTTAACGAGAGCATATGGATCGTATAATCAACGAATGAAGACATGCATCATTTGTCTTCTTCAAAGAAACTCCTAGGTCCTTGTTGTGATTTTATATTGATGTGCTTTGGAAATCAGATAATTTCAGAGTACACAATTAAGAGTGCAAAGTCCTCGAAACCGGGCCTCGAAATAACTAATACAAATCTAATGAACACTGTGCCTACAACCCAGAAATATAAATTACAGATAGAAGTTACGTAATTTTAATTTTGGCATCAAAGACATTCGCATAACATCACCGAAACAACTAACGAAAAACTAACCCAGGGCAAATGAAATAGTCCTTTCCATCACCAATTGAAATGTGCGCGCATTAATTACGTAATCCGAACATGATTTCTATATGATATACAATAGGGTAATGAATTTGCCCTTGAGTTAATTTGTCCAACAGTAGTTGCAATTATGTCGAATCTAGCTTCGCTAAAAAATGGCTTCACAAAGAACAGCCAACTCGTTTAGTTTTATGCCTAATCTCTTCACGCATTACCAATAGTTGTTATGGATTACCGATGGTTGTAGTGTAAGGTTGGTGTGTGTGCAATACTGCTGTCATCCCGTCTATTGGATAACGTGCATTATGGATTGGTCTGTGTATGCAGGAAGCAGAGATATTCGGTTCTCCATCTCCCTCTATAACTTCTCCGGTGAAGAAATCCATTCCCAGTAGGCCCGAAGCAGTCACCTTATCAAGAAAAATGTGCACACTTCGTGAAAAACCGTAGAACTTTAATTCACTTTTTATATTCCAGTATTCTTACCTCATGTTATAGATATAACATTAAAAGTATAATAAGCTATATCCATTCCGGACCATCTGCTGAAACTATTGGAAGCATACAAGGAGACGATTCGTTGTACCGTCCTCGACTCTTAATCCTTATTTGAATTAAGTTCCCCTTCCTCCGCGCGTAGCGCGGAAGCTCTGACATTTCATTAGATTATTAAAGAAAGACGACGATTCGTTGTACCATTCTCGATTGACTCTTAATCCTTGTCTGAATTTAGTTCCCCCTCCCGCGCGAAGCGCGGAAGCTTTGACGTTTCATAAATTATTATAGAAAGAAGACGATTCGTTGTACCGTTCTCGACTCTTAATCCTTTTTCTTCCTACGTCCTCTTTCTTTCTTCTTTTTTTCTCTCTTTTTTTTTTTGGCCGGTGTTTTTTTTTGGGGGGGGCGTCCGCCCCCACCGCCCCCCCCCCCCCCAAGGGTGCTGGAGGGTAGAATGATCTGCCAATAGGAATGTGCGTGATGATGTGTGTTGCTTGTGTGGGGGAGGGGACGTGTTGGAAACAATGTGTGAGGGTGCTACGATACTTACCTCTTTCCAGTGCATTCCGTATGGGATGAGTAGCATCACATCTTCTTCTCTGACGCGAGATGGCGCTCTAAGAGTCAAATGGTTACAGATGCCCTCGCCCATATCAAAAAATTCTAACGCTCTGTATGTTGTAGCCAGGTCCACACGGGCCTTGTAATTGGCTTCATCGCGACTAGATTGGTCTTTAGGGCGACTGTGTTGAATAGAGATAAAAAGGAAAGAGATTATATCGGTCAGTTATTACGAATGCGAATAAGCCAGATCAGCAGATGTTTAGCGGCTCTGCAAGTTCTTGGTATGATTATGCTTGTCCGAGCAGCGGTCGCATAGTAAAATATCGCTCTCCGTATGAAACCGAATTAATGTCCCACATAAACATTTCTATCCAGCGATACTAGCAACAGGCCAAACAGAGCAAACACAATTCAGAAAGTATGACAACTTGGATTTTCTTCAAAAGCCATATTGGCAGCGGTTTTTTGTTGTTGTTGTTGTTGTTGTTGTTGTGTTTTTTTTTTTTTTTTTTTTTTTTGGGGGGGGCGTAATTAAATGATTTGGGACCAAAGTGGTTACCCATGTATTTTCAACATCACGATTCACCCATAGTAAGTGGAAAGAACACAAGCTGTGAATTTGAGCACATATGCTACAGATATTTAACGTGAAATTGAAAATTATTTAGAAATGCCATTGCATATTACGTTACACATTATGTTATAACAGTTTGTTTAAAGGAACAGTAAATTACGATTAAAACAGTTTCCATTTGCTCAAGCAGCTCAACTCAGATATTATATCTTGATATCACATGAGAACGTACAAAATATTTTGCCCACAGGCAAACTCGAATGCAATGGCAAGTTTAAATAACAGTTTCCTGGATCATAACATAATTCTGTTTTAAGTGTGATTTGTAAGATGTAGAAACACTAAGAAACTTATCTCGGGACAAGCTATCTCATATGATTAAAACGTATTACCATGTACAAGGGACTACTGAATAACAGGAATAGTTTGACCAGAATGCAACGCCGCTCCTTGGGGTTCACAGGACTCAAAGCCGACCCCCCCCCCCCCCGCACCCTTTCTCACTCGTAGGCTTAACCCTCACTGGTTTTCTTCCAATGTCTATTCACTTGAATTTTGAATTGCCCCTCCTATCCCCCCCCCCCCCAAACAAAACAAATAGGTGCGAGCCAGAAATGAGATTGATTACATTGATTACATAAAAACTATATTGACTTGCATCCTTGTAGTTTTGTACAAAAGTAACAATACACACATGATTGTAAGCCTACTCGTAGAAGGGATTTGGAATTTCCCATTATAATGTAGAGTTTACGAGACTGATAGATAACGTGGTTTTCGCTTAACTGAAGAAAATAATAAACACCGTTGTGTCTGGGACTGTGTATGCACCTTTCAAAACGATATGTTTTCTCAGTTGCTACATATAAATACAGTATATCACTCACATCAACAGGCTTAACAAACCATGACACAACAGGGGGATATTTAAACGGTACAAAATTATGTCAACCGTAGAGGAGTGTCTGAACTGAAAGATTATGCATAGTCTACTTTACTGGATTTCATAATTAGGCCTATATCGGTCCCGTTCGACCATGGGACTAGTAGGTCCGTCCATGGTTTAGAGACTCACAAGTTGTGTTTAGCTCAAGACTTCGTGAATTATTGCGTTTTATTGTCGAAATAGAGTCTATGGCTACTGACGTCAAGGGGTACAATTGAAGAGGGGAGACATTACAACAACATTTGATAGATATATAAATATTTATAGATTTTTTCGTATCCATTGTATAGTTTAAATTCATGTTATCATCCCGCCCCCTTTATTCCATCTAGGACCCCTCACAAATGAACCCACACTACCCCGAGTGCTTGGAAGATATCAAGAAGTCTTACCTCGATGTGACGGTTGATGCAGTGGTCTGCCATCTTAAGTTACAGAACTGAGTTAAGAACAATGGTTTCAGCTTACCACTGCAAAAGCTATAACAAAACAAATACATTGAAATATGTTGAACTAAGGACATTGTCAACCGAATAGATTAGCGCCACAACAAGATATACTGACTGCATGTATGGTGAATCGACCATTTCAAAAACGTATAACGTTTACATAGCGACTAGCTATTACCAAAGACCTACTGCAGACATTATATTCCTTGTTTTTCAAAGCTTTTTTACGGAATTACCCCCAAAATCACTTTCTAGGTCTGTCCGTAACAAAGTATATAAAATTCAATATTTCATAAATTTGATGAATTTGATTGAAAGGAAACCCAGATGCGATGATAGGCCCTCATTTCAGTCAATATATCATAATTATCATTGATTTGTGGATCATCATTAAAATGTATATGATATTCTTTATTAAATAGTAGACAATTCCCTGGACAAGTGTCATTCCGTAACGCTTGGAATCTACCCTAATTTAAAGGGGTTATAGGGTTGGCTCTGACATTGCACACTCCTCCTGTAAACATTATGTTCTGTGTACGTGTAGAAGTCTTGTTTAGACGGAGGCAATTTAACGTGGGGGTAAAGGTCGTGTTGAGAGCTAGTCGGGGTAAATATGGTAAGGTAGGTGTAAAGGTCGGAGTGCACTCTACAAAATATTGGGCACAAAATTACTCAAGTTTTACCCAACATGAGGGCGATTGCTTTGCCACTGAATCATTACTCTGTACGGCCACACGCCTTGTGGTTCAAGACATGGCCACACAGAGGAATTTTCTTTATATTGGGGACCGGGGGAAATGCAATGAATTATTGATAATTTATTGCATTTTCTTTGTTTTTGTTATTTGTGGGGGGTTGCCCCCCAGGGGCGGATTCAGCCGAGGGCGGATTCAGCCAGCGGCAGGGGAGGGGGCCCAATTCGTGAACAAATATTTAGCGGCGAAATAGCCTGCCGATAATTCGCTCTTTGAAAAATCGCACCCCCCCCCCCCCTTGAGCGCCAGGGGAAGGGGCCCATCTCCAAAAAACTAAGGTTAAATTTATCATGTTTTTTACACGTTCTTTCTCAGGGGGTGGGCCCCCGCCCCCACCTCCGCCCCGCCCCCCCCCCCCCCCCCCCTGGATCCGCCACTGCTGCCCCCTACCCTAGCCCCCGCTGCGTACAGTCATGATTCAGTGGCAAAGCAATGGCCTAGTAACTGTGAGGCCCCAGGATGAAAACCGTGTCGATCAGCTATATAAGTGCCCATTTCTGAGGCTTTAACCCTCATTACTGTCAGTTATGACTTAAAGATGTAGGTTCTCTAGTTGATAAACATAGTAGCATATACATGCTTTAGCAGTCATGCGAAAAACACTCGCTAACTATTATTCAATAACATCTGAGATGGTATACTATTTTCTAAATCTATTAGGCATAAATCATTGTCAAAATCATTCCATAAATTGAGGTAAAAAACATTATTCCATTTGTATGACCATCAGTACATATTTAGAAGGCATATAAAGAATATAAACATTATACACATAGTTACTATGATGACAATTTTGTACTCTAGAACTATCAAATGTACATTCTGTGAGTGCTAGATGTACGTTCATTGTGACTTTACAAGTGTGAATTTGTCACATTATGCCTACCTTGACCATTCCTCCGTGGATTGATTCACAGCCAAACGTAGCAGCTTTCTCATAGTAAACATGTTTGTATGAATTCAGTTACAACTAACTCTGAACGAAAGAAATACGTTCGTAGTAGCACCGGTGTTGAGTAGCAATCCGTTGGAGCTGATATTGTTATGATAATCCTAATGGATTTACGTCTTGTCTTAGTAAACAAATACAATCACGAGCACCTGATAACACTCCTCCAACAAAGACGTGCCTGCATGCGTCACATTACGAACGGTTGCCAAAAAGTCGTCGAATTTCAAATCCGCCAGGGAGTCGGGTGTATTTTACGCTTGAATTCTACCCTGTCACATATTGGACGGGGCTCAGACTGATACGGCGCTCCGTGGGTGGGGGCAGGCGCGGATCCATGGGCCGATTCTACCGGCCCGCCCCCCCCCCCCCCCAGCAGCCCAAACCGTTAAAAAAATAGGATAGTTACGTAAATTTTACCTTAAGAAAACAACAACAAAAACGCCCTCCCCCTGACCTGCCAGTTACACAAATGCGGCATCAAAATATTTGTGCTTCTCTGACCGTAATTAAATGCCTAAAACCCCTGAGCTTCCTGGGGCTCCGCCCCCTGAACCCTCCACACAAATTTACGCTCGCTACCCTCTACCTGATCGTAAATACTTTAGCCCCCCCCCCCCCCCCCCCCACTTTGATAAACGTTCCGCGGGGCCTGTGTATATACGCATACAACACTGATCTTTATGATGTCTTTAACGTGACATATCTATGAATATGACTGACAAAGAAAGCGGACAAAATATACAGTTCCTCAGGTAGACAAAGGAACACCCCTTCACTGCTATTATGTAAAAATGTGTAGAACAGGTGTCACATGCATATTCACCTTTTTACATAATAGCAGTGAAGGGATGTTCCTTTGTCTACCTGGGGAACTGTATATTTTGTCCGCTTTCTTTGTCAAACGAGAAAGAAAAGAAGGTCATTAAAAGGGATTAAGCGACAAATAATGATTGTGATTCAAATTGATGCGAATATTTGTTTGAATAAACACTGTTATTCACCAGAATCTTCTTTGCAAAAACAACTTTTACAAATCTCAGCCGTGCTTACTGAGTTGAGACGTTCCGTTCAATTAAAAATACTCATCAAAGAATACACTTCTCCTAATCTGAAAACGATCTTACAACACAGTGGCAAAATTGCATGGCTGAGATTTGTAAAAGTCGTTTTACAAGAAGATTCTGGTGAAAAGCATTGCTTATTAAAAAAAAATCCTTGCATCAATTTGAATCACAATGATCATTTTGTCGCATGCGTCGCATGATCCTTTTATTAAAAAACCTTGGTTTCTTTTTTATTTGCAGGGGGAGAAGAAGCTATGTCAATAAGATCAGTTGTATTATGCGTACATGTATATACATATGATAACAGAACAAAATGTTGATTATCAGAATGTCATTTTGGAATACCTCTATACATGATACCGGATCTTACTGTGCCGATACCACATTGTCTTTAGCCCGTATCAGTAATAGTATGAGCCAATGTAAAATTATTATTCTTTATTTAGTTCAGTATAATGCTTTTCCTCAAAAATAGTTTCGCTATTTTTTTAGGGTTGAGACGCTAAGAAATGGTTTCAAATGTACATTACACAAACCCTGAACCATTGCATAATGATGGTGGTTCTCTTTCTTCTCTCTCTCTTTATTTTAATCATGCATCATCAACTACATATAAAGCAGCAACAAAACATTAGGGTTATCTGGGATAGGTGAAAGTGAGAGTTAAAAAGAAAGTCATGCTAAAACGGCTCTTCACCTCCAACCCCCCTCGAAAAAAAAGAAAAAAAAATTAGTGGTCCTCCTCTTCAGCACCCCCCCCCCCCCCCCCGCTTTAATATTCACCGGCCGACTGAGTCGGCGCAAAAATGTTCCCCAAAAACTGGACCCCCAAAAACAAATATTTGTGCTCTTATCCACCCCCACCCCCACCCCCCGCTCATTCGCCTTTCGCCGGCTGGCTGATTCGCCGCTAAATATTTCTCAAGATTTGGGCCCCCCCCCCCCTCTTGTCGTCGGCTGGATCCGCCCCTGGGTGAGGGGCACAGGAGGCACAGAGCCCCCCCCCCCCCCCATTTTTAGGTACCCCCAAATTGCCCCTTTTTACATAGGGAAAATGTCCCTTTCACTTTGTAAGAACTGCCCCTTCCACATCTAAAAAGTGCCCCCTTTTCCTTTTTATAAGTGCACCTCCATTTTTCTTTATAAGATCCCTTTCACTTTCTTATAAGTGTCCCTTTCACCTCTGATAAATGCCCTTATTAAAACATGATTAGTGCCTCTTTTCCTTCACAACTGCCCCTTTTCCTTTGCAATAAGTGCCCATTTCCCATTCTCATAAGTGCCCTTTTTCATCTCTGGTTAGTGCCTCTTTTCCTTCGACAACTACCCATTTTCCTTTGCAATAAGTGCCCATTTTCCATTCTCATAAGTGCCCTTTTTCATCTCTGGTTAGTGCCAACTTTTCAGGTACAAGAAGTACCCTTTATCACCCCTGAGTAGTGTCCTCTTCACATCAGATAATTGCCCCTATTTAAATCTGACAGGTACACGTTTTACTTTGACAAGTGCTCCTTTTCATTTGAAATAATTGCCCCCTTCCCCTTCTGATAAGTACTCCTTTTCATCTTTGATAAGTACCATATTTCCTTCGGTAAAGTGCCCCTTTACCTTCTTTATATGATCTCCTTCCTCTTTTTAATCTGATAAATGCCCCTATCAAAATCTGATAGGTGCTCTTTTCCTTCAATAGATGCCCCGTTCCATTCTCGAAACTGTCTTTTTTTCGAACTCTGTAGAGTGTCCCTTTTCAGATGTAAGAAGTGCCCCATTTTCACCTCTAATAATTGCCATTTTTACTTTGACACGTGCACCTTTTCTTTTCTAATAACTGTCCTTTTCCCCTCTGATAAGTGCCTGCTTTTCCTTCCTCCATAACACGATCCCCTAATTCAAAGCGACTAAGAGCCCCTTTTTATTTAATGTTCCCTAGAGCTTGCTCGCATTTGTAGTTGTTGTAATTATGTTACTTATCAAAGAACTTTTCAGTCTTTCTTCATTAGATTGTGCATAAAACTCATCAGGGTTTGTTTTGGGGGCGTCTTTATAAGATGTAAGTTGACACAATGCGACCTCACAAATCTTTAAATGCTTGCTCGTTCGAATATTAATATTCAGACGATCACACCCAACGGCAAAGTATGTTGCGTAAGCAGTATATTGTACCACGTAAAGAGATAAACAAATACTGATGTCATCCGTGGTCGTGTTATCGCAATCATGACTATGTAGGGAAATATACCAATGTCTAAAAATGGTGTATGTTCACTTAAGAGGTTTCCCTTTGTAGGTTCCCCTTTTTTTCAAGAAAGTGCACTTTTTTGTTGGTGCCAACCCGCCCCCCCCCCCCCCCCCATTTTGGAAGACACTCCACCGCCCCTGTGCTTGGGAGGTGCCCTTTGGACACTAGTGGCGTCCATCAATAAACAAACGGGAGTCCAGCGAATCCAATTGTTGACCTCCGATAAATAATCAAGGCTTCCATTGGTTAACACGCAAAGACATGTATTTTAAGAATGATTATGCTAACCCTAGAATCCTGTTGAAATGATGTGCAATGGAATTTATATGATGTTTGAAGGAATTGATAACCAGAAAATAAAACTCGAAAAAAGCAGGAAAGAATAAAGAAAAAAGGAAATAATTCGGAATCATTTATTTGCTTGCATGACTACGCTTTGCAAGTGTTTAGTCTGCAGTTTATTCACCTCAAGAAAATAACGAAAAGGGAATACACTTTATCATGCAGGGGCGGCGATTTCTTTTCATGACCGGGGGGACGAAATGCGAGGAACGAGGGAGGAGTGACGTAATGAGCCAAAACGTTTTTTTGGGGGGAGGGGAGAAAAAAATCCGCATCATCATCGCTCTTACATGTTACATGCAGGCCCCGCGGAACCGTTTTTCAAAGTTGGAGGGGGAGGGGATAAAGTATTTGCGATCAGATAGAGGAAAGCAATTAAGTTGGGTGTAACTTTGGCGTGGGGTCCAGGGGCAAAGCCCCGGCGGGGGTCAAGGGGCGGAGCCCCATGAAGCTCAGAGTTTTTAGGCATTTAATAAGGGTCAGATGAGCATATTTTGATACCTTATTTGTGACACTTGCATGCAGGTCACTAATCGTACTGGGGTCCAGGGGGCGAAGCCCTCAGAAGCTCAGCGGTTTTAGGCATTTAATTACGATCAGATGAGCATCCAGGGGCCGCCTTATAGGGCCCTTGGTGGGGTTTAGGGGGCGGAGCCCCCGTAAGCTCAGGGTTTTAGGCTTTTGAATATGGTCAGATGACTATCCAGAGGCCCGCTTAGGGCCCTGGTGAGTCCAGGGGGCGGAGCCCCCGGAAGCTCAGGTGTTTTAGGAATTTAATTATGGTCAGCTGAGTAACCAGGGACAAGCCTTAGGGCCCTTAGTGAGGTACAGGGGGCAGAGCCCCCGGAAGCTTGGGGAAAATCATGCCATTTCAGTAACATTTGTAAATTAGTAACTGGTATCGAATTAGAAATAAACCACGTTTGAATTTTACCGGGGGGGGGGACTGCCCAAAGCACGAGTGAGTGAGCATAGTGAACGAGAGGGGTCAAGGTAATTTATATTCCTTAGCAAAACTATAGTATGAAAACAAACAATATACCTGTTTCACACTTCACTTTTCTACAATATTAATTGTACGTTTTGAAGGATATTATGCGAGGGAGCATAGCTCCCGAGCCAGAAGATTTTTGCATTGTTATTTGTCTAAACGCTGCACTCTTGGGCCCTCCAAAGCCTAATAGTGTGTTGCAGTCTTTTGTCAGTATTTGCTGTACATTATTTTTGTGTACTTTTTCAAATTTTCCGGGGGGCACGATCCCCCCCCCCCCCCTACAAAAATCGAGGGGGGGACGTGTCCCCCCCGTCCCCCCCGGGATCGCCGCCCCTGTTATCATGTATTGTATTGCCAGTGCAACCTTGTTTTCTCGTAGTTAAATTAAAAAGAGAGTTATGTTGTGTGATCAGAGAACACGCTTTTACAATATTCATTCACAATACCCCACACACACTCATAATTCCATAAGATCATACCAATTCAGCTCCACTTTCAAAAAAATACGGTGACCGTTGATTAATGAATTAATTAACAATACATGGGCAGACTGGTTGTGCGTATTATCATCAACACAACAAGTCAACATTGGCATTGGCTGGAATAAAACGTATAAGGCGCTTTTTCGTTTTTTTCAACGGCTGGTACAAATTTATCGAATATTTGTGGGGCACCACAAATATTAGAAATCGTTATATTTATGGATATTTCAGCCGTCTCTGAACCGATTTTGATCAAACAAAGATAATTTTGTCATTTTAATTGTATGTTCTTTCAAATTTGACACTCAATTTTTCATTTTCTTACACAAAGTTATTCTGTGTAGCGCCCTCTGCAAAAAAACTAAAATATCCCTTTATACTTTTAAAAAACTATATCGAAGTATCTACATAATTGATTTCACCATGTAGTAGGCAATTATTATTGATATCTCAAATTTTGGTCATATTGCAACTCATTTTTGCAAATTTCGTATTCTATTTCGTATTCTTGGTTTCCTGTATTGAAAAGGCTACATTTATTTCCACTCCACCATACAACACAGAGCTACGTGCATATCATAGAGATATATATTAATAAGACACTATTCACTACACACACACACACACACACGCACGCTTGCCCGCACACATACACAATATACACTCACATAACACACTCACAAACTCACACAAAGATCGTTTTTCATTTTAGATTTTACCTAAAGTTTTTTTTTTTTGAGGCCGCTTTCTTAGTCAAGCATCGCTTATGATTGCGACCTCCTACACTTTTTCAACAGATAGTTTGGATAATACTTTTTTTCGTCATTATAATTATGTACATATGTAAAAAAATATTTGACATGAATTTATTATTGCTTGTATATTTTGTATTATACCTTACGTTATTATTTTCTTTTTTATTCAGTTATTATATTTGGAAAAATACAGAAATAAAATCAAGTCAAATACCTGTGTATAACCAGAGCCAGAGTTTACACATAGTTTGGCGAACTTGGCTTGGCCAAACTAATAGGTCCATGGTTAAAGTTGGTCGAAACATGGCGTACATTTTTTCGTTTTGTGCTTGCCCAACAAAGCAGTATTCGTCATTGTGTCTTTTAAACTTGGTTAGGCCATACTCTCCTCATCAATGTATACTAGTAAGACAAAGAGATTCGATCATACACATATGATCAGAGCCGAATGCATCTTATTTTGACAATGCATTAGCGCCCTCATGCGATTAAATGCGTGCACTCCATTTCTCTTAAAATGATTCTGGGATTCTAACTGTATCTAGATAGCAATAAAAGGTTGCAGTGTACTGTATGCATGGGCACCGATCCGAACTTGAGCATGGGGGGGGGGGGGGACACAGTTACATGACACCTTTACAGTTACTTTCAAAGTTATACGACGTTATGTCGCTACACACACACTCTCTCTCTCTCTCTCTCTCTCTCTCTCTCTCTCTCTCTCTAGTTTCACGCAGTTTACTTTCATTGGTGACCGGTTCATTTATATATTTTTTTAATCTGCACTTAGTCAAGGTGTATCGATTTTTAATTTGATACAGTACCACATTCTTTCTTGTCATGTACGACATCTGCCTATTTCTATCAAGAAAGTATGACAATGTACAAACATTAACAGTTTGGCTTTTATCCCAAGAAATGTTTGCATTTTGTTATTAAGTAGATTTTCGAAACCAAAATTATCTGAATGATTATGAAGCCATCTTCTATGTTGCTGACTTAATTGCACCCATTCATGTTTCCCTTTTTTCTGTCATTTTCTTTAAATGCTTACACACTTTTGGGGGCGGTAGTGAGTACACAAAGCGTGCGAATCACTTATAGAGGTTAGGATGCAGGGAGGTGGAGTCCCCCCCCCCCCCCCTCCCCACGCGAAGCGCCGAAGCTTTGACGTTTCGTTAACTTACTAGTAATAGAGAAAGAAAACAATTTGTTGTACCGTTCTCGACTCTTCATCCATGCTACAAAACAAAAAAATCCTTGTCTGAATTTTCAAAAATAATATTTGATTCATTGTTATACAAGATTTCGACTTTTTTTTTGTAAGGATAGCTTGAGAAATGTGCGTCATGACTTGTATGTGATAAATAAATTGACGTTTAAATCAAACAATCACCAAACAATCAGCATTTTCATCATAATATTTCCATAACTGCTTGCGGGAAATTGTATGTTAGTCATTATTTGCCACATTATTATGACTTATTTCTTGTTTATTTCTGGTATGAGAGCGGGGTTGTATCTACACAATGGCTAGCAAGTCCTACACTCTCCTCAGCTGCTCGAAGTAGAATCTCTCTTTTCTCTTCTCTTTTTCTCTCTTTTATTTTTGGCCTGCGTTTTTTTAAGGGGGCGACCGCCCCTAACGCCCCCACCCCTTGGCTACGCACCTAGTGTGTTAGCATTATGACTTATTCCCCCTTCTCTCTCTCTCTCTCTCTCTCTCTCTCTCTCTCTCTCTCTCTCTCTTACCATGGACCTAGTACATGCTCTTACACTCCCTCTTTATTCCTGTTTCTTTCGCACTCGCTCTCTCATACATGTAATAGGTCTGTGAATTTCCTGGGCGCCTTCATCATACTTTATATAAATCTTAAGAGACTCTATCTATGGACATATTTAATTCTATAATTCTACCATATGAATGTTGTTGTCAGTTTGACTTGAGCATGTTGTATATGTCTAAATATATCAATTAAATTGAACAATCGGAATATTTACTTTTCTCTTTATTTGTATTATAGAAAAGCATTAATTGTACGATTGTGACTATCGTCGACTTAAGCTGGCCAAAGGTTAATCATGGATGTTATCAATCAGGTATGATCTAGTCTGAGGACGGACTCACCAAGGACTTGTAACACAATCCCTGTCCTCCCAACTCTACTGAGAACGCTTTGGACGTACGCCACCTACGTTCTATAAGAAGATTATCGAAAATTGATGCGGTAATCCGTTTCTATCATTGCTGCTAGAACTCAGCCTCAACACACCTCATTTAAGCTAGACACGATTCGTTTGATAATGTATCATATCGTGCATTGTGCAAGGCATGTTCAAAACAATTCTTATAATATAAGCCTGAATTTGACCTGACCTCTTTTGTGAAAATGCGACTGTTTATATGCACAATTTAATTATATGTTTGCATTTTAAACTCCTTCATTTTGAAGGGGGGAAAATGCTTAATTGCTTATATACAATGAACCCAAAACATGTTTACAGACATCATGTAGAGTGGAAGATACTTTATTATTTTTTTTTATTATTTTGAAACACATATACTTTGTATCATAGATGAAAATAATGATAAATATATATCATTTATTAAGTTAGAACTGAGGAAACATATTACCGCATCCTCGAGCAAATGAAATAAAGATTTGTATCAAATAATATCATTAATTTTCAAACTTATTCAAATCTAATTAAATTGAAGAGTCAGCTTAAAAAGTTATCCTAAGACCGCAGAATACCTATAAACGAGTTTTGCATGAATGACGAAATCTCCTTCATTCAGTTTGTCGGAGGGTGGGGGTCCATTCTTTTAGAACGCGTGTGGCGACAAGTGAAATAAATTGAAAAAGAAATAGGATTATGTTTTTGGGGCCGACTATACTTCAAGTCAAAGGAATAAACAGGGTGAAATTGAAAAAAGGGTATAAATCAAATAGACTGTACTGGGGAATTCTGGTCACTCGATCAAAACAAAGACGTTCCCCTAAATTCTCGAACATGTAAACTGACAAAGATGACTCAGTTTGGGCCAGAGCCTAAGAACTCCACAGGGATCCTCCCAAACGGATTCACTACAGCAGACCACTTGGGTTGGCAAACTCTCTTTGCTCCTAATATTTTCCTCTCACGTCAATGGGTGGGGCTGAAGATAGTGAAAGACGGGGGCCTAGTTTTTTCTTCTCACCATCTGAATTCTAGAACAAACAGGAATGACTTTTGACATTAAGATAAGTCAAGTTCGCAAAGGGTAGCCTTACAATAATTCGATAAGTCAGGAAGTAGCTACAATGAATAGATGTGAAGGGTAAAGAAAAAAACTCAGTGGTCCACCAAAACAACGCTACCCTTCACATTTAAGCCTCTGAGACTTCTGATTGGTCAAGTGTGTATGTGACGTCACTTTGGCTAGGGAACAACTTGTGGGATGTAAATTCGACACCACGGTTTTAAAATGGGATTTATAAGGTAAAGGTTAACTTGTTATAAGATTAAATAGAGCTATCTTTTCATTATAAATCTTCCTACATCGGAGAAAGATTTCATACTGTACACCAGGCTGGAAGCTGATAAAACCATCTTCATTCTTCTATCAGCTGTCTTCAAAAACATTATATACTTTGAGAGATAAAATCTGACTTTCACATCTTGATATCACTAACAAGGTAAGAATATTGTATTTCTAATCGAGGTATTCACAGAACTCCATCCTCTCATGCTTGAATGTTTATTTATTTATTTTATTTATTTTAATCAGTTTATTCCGCATTTTACAGATATGTTTTCTTCCATCTGGTGAAAGACTTAATAGTCTAGCAGGATGTAATTCCCACTAAAAGGTAGCCCTTCTAAACATCTGAATGAACAAGGTCATTCTGAGATGATGTCATATGTTGCATGATGACAAGGTATCATAGCGGGGTAAAATTCATCACTATTACAAGGTTACGAATGAAGATTTCTTTATGACAGAATTTTCCAATTTTGCTAGTAATGGGCTAAATGATAAACAATAATGTATTCACTGGTCAGACTGGTGTATTTCAGCAGTCAGAATACAGGTTGCATACGGGACTTGTTGCTATGTTGGGAATGTTTTGACAACTTTATGTCTTTTAGAGTAATTCATAGTTAAGGATGTCATCAGGGATTCTGATAACGAAGTAAATACATTCAAAGACAACGATCATAATTATAGGATGGACATACACTGTCGCTCATAAAGGTGGAATATTTTAGTTTTACCCCAATTTATGGAATTATTTTAAAAATTATTTAAAAATAATAAATCTAGATAATAGTATACATTCTCAGATTTTATTGAATAATACTTTGCCAATGTGTGTTTTGCGGGACTGCTAAAGCATGTATACGCTACTATGCTCATCAACTAGGGGACCTATGCCGTTAAGTCAGAAATGACAGTAATGAGGATTACTGATGCCCCACAAAAGGGCACTACTATAGCACATCGACACGGTTTTGATCCTGGGGCCTCACAGTTACGAGGACATTGTTTTGTCACTGAACCATGACTGTACACAGCGGGGGCTAGGGTAGGGGGCAGTTTCCATAAATTAAAAAAAAACAGAAAATGCAATAAATTTTCAATAATTTATTGCATTTTACCCCGGTCCCCAGCATAACAAAATCCTCTGGATGGCCATGCATTATGGCTCAAGGCATTCCATCTATTATTTTTAAATAATTTTTAAAATAATTCCATAAATTGGGGTAAAACTAAAATATTCCACCTTTATGAGCGACAGTGTAGGAGCCCTTTCTTTCATTTGTACTATCTAAACCATTTTATCCGACGACTTAGTGTTTGGGAAATAGTTTCTAAAAGTCTTAATCTTAATATAAATAAATCGTAACATGAACTTTAACCTTGACATTGTATCACCTGATATTTTTACCCATATGTTCGGATCAAAAGCCGTTTTTTGTGGGAATTAAGAATGTTTGCAATTTTGTAACAAATATTTTTTATTTGTTAAGACCAAAGCAAATTGAAATATGGTAATGAAGAGAGTGAGAGTTGATTTTAAATTCGACGTGTATTCTATAGATGCTTCCTGTAAGATATTTTAACCTTGATAATGATACCAATGATAATATGATAGTAATAATAATGATGATAGTACTAATACTAATTCTAACAATAATAATAATAAAATGATTTTAAAAATAGTATTGTTAATATTAAATATTAATAATGATAATAACAGTTAAGAATAATAGTAGTAATAATGATAACAATAATTACAATAATCATATCAATAATAATACAAATGAACATAAACGTAACTTTAATAAGTGGGGGGCTTGTTTTATACAATAGTTCATAAAGTTGAATTTCACTGACGAGTAGTTTTTGAGATAGGTTTTTAAGCACGTATAACTCATTACACAATACATCGTTTTTACAGATGATACTCTCGACCCTATAGGGTTTTGAAAACTTTAATCTTGAACTTTGCCTGATGTGTGAAATTACCAGTGTATTATTGTATTATTTCTGAATCCCTTTTTGAGTATGTGTGCGTTAGTTTTTGCATTTTTTGTAGGATCATCTACCTACTTATAATTTGTCACTTCATAATTTTCTTTAGTGTGTTTTCCATTTTATTTGCTTATCTATGTTTGTAACAAAAAATTCATTGTATTCTTTGACTTTGCATGTTTTTATGAAAGTGGTGCATTAATTCAATTCAATTCAATTCAAATCGTTACCTGGTCACCGTAACTTAAAAGCTTAGCATTCGATGGTACGATTGATTGTTTGCAATTGGTTGCATAGATACTACGTCACATCAATCATAACAATCAATCGTACGACCAAGTAGTAAATTTGTACTAGCAGGTGTAATATTAGTATTGCTTTCATTGTTGTCATAACCATCATTATTTTTGTATTGGTTACATTAAAATCATAATACTCATCATCATCATCATCATCATTATGACTCCCTTAAAAGTACCTACCGTCTAATAACTAAAGCCAATAACTGGAATGATAGCAATTAAATCCATATTAAATCAATATGAATTCAAGTAGACATTTACAAATTGTAGTGCAAGTGACCCAGGAAGCTCATCGAAGCCATGAAGAAGTAGGTTACAAAAGCCAAAATATGTTAGGAATTCTATGCCTTCAGAACCAACTCGGGCTTCATTTGTAATAAACTTGATACATATAATGACCTAAACCTTGTCGAATTCAAAGATAAACTTGTGCGACCCTTGCCTGGCCTTGGCCCAAAGATGTCACACAGATAAAAGTGACTTCCTCGTTTCCATGGCCAGCTGTGGCCGGCCAAGCACGTACATCTCTCGTCACGCCGAGTTTCCTGACTACGACACGCCACGCCTTCTCCAGACTATAACTCTTTTTGTTCCATGGGTGATTAGTTCGTGTTTATTTTTTAAAATACCAGATTCATTCTTTAACCATGTATTGTATCACAATAAAGTGTTCGGTTCAAAAGTTGAAAATATTCACTAATGCACTTATTTTCGTGTTTATAAATTATTGTAAAATATAAGGATAAGTTACTTTTGTATCTGTTCCTCATTCGTTTAGCATTTTTTTAGATTTAAGAATTTGAAAAGATCCTGTGAGATCCTGTACGAAATTTGCAGTTTTCTCAAAAAAATGTGTGTAGCGGCTTATATACATTGCTGGATATTCAGAATGCTTAATTCCTTCTCTTAAAGGTAAAGACCCGTATTGGAAACGCCCCAATTTCAAAAAATGAAATGGAAGCTCTCATTACCAATCATGTGAAAGAATATGTTTTGACTAATACATGATGATAACAAATTTGCCGGGAAATCGCCTACTAGTTCATATATTTGGTAAATTTGTTTCTCTCATGGTCTGGTGAGAGATATAGGGTAGTCCCATATACATCTTTCTGTGTATAGTGCTTGTAACTTTACGAAGAATGGGCCAAATTTCTTATCATTTTGATGATTCCAGAACCTTGCAGATGCTAGATGCTAGATGATCAACCTTTTCTGATCGATTCCACAACGTTTCTTTCACAATGCAATCGCATGACCACTACTGGTCTTTAGCTTTACCTTTGATTCGCCATCAATTCGGCGTCGGTGTGAACTTAGCATAAACGATCTGTATTACGCACCGCATTTATCCAGAATTCGAATTGTTTTATTTTAATATGCTTAAATAAAAATCATTTCCGGCAAAAACATTGATGTTAGTGTCTTTCTTTTTCTTATTTCTTTCCCTTTTGTAAAATTTAATCACATTATCGCAATGTGATCGGCCATAACCATTTATAGTCAAACAAGACCAAGCTCTGTAATTATTAGGATCTCTGTCCAGTAGTGCCGTATTTGTGGCATCGAACTGGATCGACCAAATCAATTGATTCATAATATATATATATGCAATATTTTTTCCCGTAACATGAGAGTAATTTTAATAGTTCCATACTATTAATTAAATGTAATGTTAACTGTTATTGTAGAATTGTTTTAAATGGGGGCACGCTACAAGAGTCCTATCTCGCACCCCGGGGCAACGTGTCTGACACGGCCGGTTGTAGCAACTACTCCGAAGATCAAGATTACATTAATCTTGATCTAAGGAGACACGACCGAACAGACCTTTAAACGTGATATAGTTTGACGACCGTTAACTCATGTCTTAGTGGAGCAAGGTGTGTGTATTAAACTACATAGTATGTTTGTCATTAATGTGCCATCAGCAGTTCAGCACACCAATAGTTAAATGGCACGTCAAGAAGACGACAGGGGTACGAGGGCGGGAAATATCCTCTCCAATCATTCTGTATCAGCAAGAATAAATATGAAACGGGAAGAGGAGGAGATGAGAGAGGGCAAGGGAAGCATGATACAGGAAGAAAACATACACAAATATAGATGAGAAGCCCATGGAAAGAGAGAGAGAGGGGGAGAGAGAGAGAGAGAGAGATATCCAAATAGAGAGAGAGAGGGAGGGGGGAGGGAGAAAGTGGGACAGAGGGAGATAGAGAGAGAGAGAGAGAGAGAGAGAGAGAGTGAGAGAGAGAGAGAGAGGGAGAGAGATCCAAATAGAGAGAGAGGGGGAGGGGGAGAGGGAGAAAGTGGGACAGAGGGAGATAGAGAGAGAGGGAGAGAGAGTGAGAGAGAGAGAGAGAGAGAAAGTGAGAGAGAGAGAGAGTCATGTCCTACTGATAATTCCAAGGATAAGTTTGTGACTGGCTTATACTCTTCGTTGTTTAATCATCTAATGTTTCGATATTTTAACAAAAAAGAGACCAGCCAAATTATGATTTTATATCTATAATGAGTAAGGGAAGACGTGATAAGCGTTAGACCGTCATGAAATTCTCATTCACTTTTCATTGTATTTTCATTAAATACTGCCAACTTTTCGGCGATTATAGTTCGCAGTGAATGTTGGAAATACTGTAATCAAATTTTGAAGTAAAAATAAAATGTTGTAATACCTAGGCACGCCTCAACAGCCCCCGTGAAATTATCGTTCCAAAGGTGCCTGGTGTTCATTTACAGTATTCTCTGCTTATGCTAGATAATAAGCGTAGCCAGCTTTTTCACTTTCGGATTTACAGCAGTCCAAGCGAAATATGCCGACAAATGAATACAAATACCTTTTCCAAAATAATGTTATTTGTGTTGACATTATCTCCCCAAAACCACAATCAGGAGGGGTAGGCTATAATGACACGATGCTTCTAGATATCACTGGAATGTTACCGTTTTCAACGCAATAATGCTTATCATTTGATCTGGCCTATGATTTTTTGTTGTTTTTTACTCTTTTTATGTACGATACTTTAAGATGCTGTACTATTTTCTAACTGATATTCAGTGATTGATTCATGTTTGCTTTCCACAGATGAAGCTGTCACTTGCCTTGTGTTTGATAGCGCTCCTAGTGGCCTCTACTAAAGGTAAATACACCCATTCTTGCATTGACATTCCCAGTGGCAGGTCCCGGGTTCTCTGATGAGTGGGGGCGGCTGAGGTGTCAAAAGGGGGATAACAACCGAGGAAAAAATCTAGGGGGAAAAGGTTCTTAAATTTGTCCAGAAAAGCACAGGAGCCTTTTTAGTAGGAGTGGAGGTGGCGTGACCCCGGTGCCCACTCCCAATTCATCCGCCATTATTTCTGCTTATGATTTTTATTCCATATTTGGTCATGCATTTCAAGCATGTGCTTCAAATTTGTCAAGATCCCCGTTTTAAACCACAATCCATTTCAACCGCAGGACTACTATCGCCTTATTCTAGTATGGTCTAACAATACATTATGTGTAACGAAACGAATTGATACCTTATGTACTGATTATCATAATTCCTGCTTAACTAGGGGAAATTAAAAACCCAATATATATAAGCAATACATAAATGAGAAATTATCTTTAATTTCTACTTTGCATAATATCAACTTTTAATAAATGATTCATTTATGTTGTGTCTATCTTAAGGGCAAAATCGTCAGAGACAGTACCAACCATACCGGCAACAATACAATCAGCAATACCCAAGACAACAGCAATATCAACCAAACTCCAACCCAGGATACAATCAACCATGGTATCAAAACCAACAGGGTACATGGGGGATGGATCCAGAAGAACAACGTGAACAGCAAGAGAATATGATGGAAAACCAACGAGAACAGCAAGAGAATATGATGGAAAACCAACGAGAGATGCAGGAAAACAGGAGGGAACAACAAGAGAATGCCTATGAGAACGGACAGCGGTGGCAGCAACAACCAAGGCAACAGCAACCATGGCAGCAGCAACCACGGCAACAGCAACCGTGGCAACAGCAACCGTGGCAGCAGCAACCACGGCAACAACAACCATGGCAGCGACAGAATGGGCAGCCATATTACAACCAACAACAACAAGGTTGGCAGCCTTATTACAACCAACAGACACAGCGACAACCCTACAGAGCCCAACCCCAGCGACAGAATCCTTCATGGTGGAATCAGAACATTTGGCCTCAGCAGCAGCAGGGCTACTACCCACAAGGTCAATCTAGATTGGGTGCTGCCGACCCCGAGGCACAAGAGAACATGATGGAGCAACGGGAAGAGATGCAGGAAAACGCCATGGAAGACCAGCAAGATCAACAGGAAAACGCCATGGAACTGGAACAAGATAGGCAGGAGGATGCTCGTGAGCTTCAGGAGAATGCACGTGAAAATGGAGCTCCGCTTAACTGGAACCGTAATCCCCGCGGGCGGGGACCCACTCCCCAACGTCAGCGACCAGCACAGCGATACGACCCATAGGTCCACTACCGGAGGGAAATTGAATTCTGAAATAATGTAGTAATGTATCCTATTTTAGGTTTTGTTTGGATTTGTTTTCTTCATGTAAACATTTATGTGTCTATTGTATTCAAGAAAAAGACAACTAACATTTTTAAAGATCAAAATAAAAATTATTATAGTGCAAGTAAATCGACAAACCATGACACATTTCGACTATTACGCAATAGCATGATTAACAGAAGAGAATGGAAATGTTATGAGGGGGGCTTTGTCCAACGTCTGGATGAACTATAGCCTGATAGATAGATAGATGATTAACAGAAAATCAACATCTAGTGAAGTATTTTTTAAGATCAACTTGGTAGCTTATAGTAATGATAGAAAATATAGAGAGCAAAGGATTTGCAAACATCTTACTATTAGCTCACTAATTGGTAATCATTTTGTTTGAGACTTCTAATAAGAATTTGAAACAGATATTTCCAAGTTGTTGAAATATATTAATGCAACATTTTAACCGGCATTCTGTACATTATCAAATTAATGAGGATTATTTTTTTTTGCTGGTAAAACGACCACCAATAAAAGTGAAATTACAATTGTTGGTTTTGAACAATCCTGAAAAGATGCATATCTGTTGGAGGTTAAACAATAGTCAAATATGTTTTGCAATAAACATCACTCGAGAACTAGACGATACATGGACATGCCATTTTTATGTAATGTTAATTTATGTAATAATGGATTCATTGGCTGATTAAATTAACAATTGAGTGAGTAAGAGAGATGTATTGATTGAGATTCGTGATTGAGTAAGAGATTGATCGGTTGATTGATTGATTGGGGGAATGAGTAAGATAGTGAGTGGGTGATTGATCGATTGAGTGAGTGACTGATTGAATAAATATGTGATTAGTTGATTGGTTAAGAGAATGAGCGGGTGATTGCTTAATTAAGTGAGTGAGTAAGGGATCGATTGAGTGATTGAATGAGTATGTGATTAGTTGATTGGTTAAGAGAATGAGCGGGTGATTGCTTAATTAAGTGAGTGAGTAAGGGATTGATTGATCGATTGAGTGATTGAATGAGTATGTGATTAGTTGATTGGTTAAAAGAATGAGTGGGTGATTGCTTAATTAAGTGAGTGAGTAAGGGATTGATTGATCGATTGATCGATTGAGTGAGTGATTGAATGATCATGTGATTAGTTGATTGACTAAGAGAATGAGTGGGTGATTGGTTAATTAAGTTAGTGAGTAAGTGATTAATTGATCGATTGATTGATTGAGTGAGTGATTGACTGAGTGAATATGTGATTTTTTGCTTGCTTGATTGATTGATTGATTAATCTATTGACTGAATGAATAAGTCAATTTATGAACTGATTGATAGTTGATTGATTGATTAGTTAGTTGATCGGTTGGCTGATTGTTGATGAATTGATTAATGATAAAAATGGTTTTTATATTATATTACTTGTTTCACTAAAGACGGGTTGGTTGTAGTGTTATACAGTATACAGAAGGGCTTTTAGCTCATATCATTCTGTTGCAGTAATAAATGATTTTCTGGTCCTCTATCCTTCAATATTGATTGATGATTCATTATTTGATTAAATCAAAATGGAGTTGTCCATGTAAAGAACAAAGTTAATGATGAATAACTTAACGACATTCACAATTTTAAAAACAGATTGTAAAATACAATCTGAAAATAAGCACTTATCGTAGTGATACTAAAACAAACTAGGCTATCAGTCAATACTGATATCAAGACATTTTTCAACTACGGAAGAAATTATGAAATCTGTAGGTCAATCGGGACAAATCTCTAAGTGCATTATTTAATTTCTTCTACCACCTATTTTGATAGAATTACATTCCATTTGCATTTCTTATGTTAAAGATGGTTTACTAATGGAAATTCGTTCACCATCAAGTAGAACTTATTTCTCGTGTAATATCATGGCCCTAGATGGTAATATTCAATACATTACTGATGAGAATGTCCTCTTTTTCAAAAATATACATTAAAATATATGTAACAAATCATGCTACATCAAGATGAAGATTGGCCATATTGGTAATGAACTACAAAACATGAATATTTCTGGGATCAATTTCGATCCCATCTTTCAATTTTCTGATTTAATAATCGCCGTTGAGCAAACATAGAATACGAAAATACATTTTGTTTTCAGGTCTATGTGTAGGGACAAATCACAATTCTACTCACGGTTTCAAACTTGTCAAACAACTGTTACCTAGATGACTGCTATGTCGTTCAACCCATTAAAATGCGAAAAATAATTTCAATCACATGGGTTTGGAAGTGAAAAAAGAAAATTATGGGAAACACTGATTATTATGAATTATAAACATCGTACATATCCTCTTCATGACATATATTGAATTGCATGTTTTTCATCACATTTTTTCTGAAATGCGTAAATTTCTACAAGAATCATAACTGCCATTAGCTGGTTGCCAGCATTCATGTCCATGAAGAGGCTGAGGGGAATGGCAACCTAAAAAATGTAGCAACAATTTGAATCATAGAAATAAGTTATATTCACCGACATCGTAGCAAATCAATCTACCAACACAATTTATGAATATCGACTATTGTCCTACATCCCCCTCCCCGTCGCTTTTGACTATACTCATAGTACAAATATATATTATTCGAAAAGATTTATTCATTTCCCCATTGTTGAATATACCCTTCAAGATTTAAAACACCCCATAGGTGATGAGAAGTAGAATTATTTGGATTGCATCAATGGAATTCCCGTAAAAGCCTTCAAAGTACATTATCATCATCCTATCGTGTTTTTGTTAAGATATATAACATCTTTAATAGAACATCGTTACATGACATCCTAGTTTTTTTTCTATATCAAATCTTAAAACCCATAAGTTATTAGTATTCAGATTTAGATGAAATATGGAATCAGGAAAATAAATATCATCATAAGTTCAAATCAAAATTCAAACATACCCTTTTATAGAATAATGATTCGTAAAGAATGCTCGAATGCTGAATATATCTTTCTCTCGATCCTTTAAGTTCTACAAAGCGTAATGAGTGTTTGACTAGTTTAAGCCATGATAGGAGATCACAGGCCATGAACATGATTAATATGCATCAAGTATAACTCGTTTTAAAGAGAAGATTGGCACCTGGTAAAGAAGAATTATAATTTCTGAACTTTCTCATTTTATGTCAGATAAGATCAATATCAGAGGTGTCCACTGAAAAGGACATGCCATGCCAGCACACCACAGACCACACATTACGAAAACTCATGATGTCTGGCAACATTAGGCATATCGATTTCTCAATTGATGGCCAAGTTCATGAAATCATGCTCTTGGCATATAGGCCTACTTTTTACGAAGGTCAAGATTCTGCTGGCGTAGGATTCAAAAGTTGTCGAATACTCTATATAGAGTACACAAAACGAACTTTGTCCCACATTCCTCCCATCATCACAGACAGGGATGATGCCTTCATTCCCAAGGGAGGAGGATGAAGTACCTCGGGGTGATGACTGTCCATCCGTTACCATAGAAACCAATTCATATTGTGTTACTTTCCCTTCAATATTTTTGAAGATGATTTTGACGCAACCTTTAAGTTTGTGTAATGTACGAAGTAAAGAAAGCCTTATCTCATCAAATCGGGGTGTGGATTTGAAGGGCAAATCAACATCTTACTTAAGTTCATCTCATCACAAAGTAAAGGTTAACGCAACACCTCGCCCTGTAGAACCCATTGTCACAAATTTTACTTTTTTCTGATGATAATTTGACCGTTGGATCTTAATACTTAAAACCTGTTATGACATCGAAGCGACGATTCATCCGCCAGTTCATACACTTCTGATCTTCCTCTCTTTGATTTACGTATTTTCTTCTTTTTCCGTAACCCACTTCCTATGAATATCTGCATTCACGCAACCAGAAGAAAAACAAAATGTATTCATGGTATTTACATGTATGAAGCATAGGTGGCCAAAAGAACTAACCTCTCTCTCTCTCTCTCTCTCTCGCTCTCTCTCTCTCTCTCTCTCTCTCCCTCTCTCTTTTCATATGACCACTGTGATGCTAAAACTAGTCAAACTAGACTGTTGTTGTTGTTGTTGTTTTAGTTTTAAGGGCGTGTGTCATTCAATTGTGAATATTTACGCCAATAATGGTGCGCGTAGACCTACCAGAGGCGTTCTGGTTTAATCATGGAGGTCTTTTTTAGAACATTTTACCGCTGTAAAGCGTTTGTAATGTAATTTTCTTTTTAAAGAGGTTTGTCTCATCGATTTGTGGATATTTTTGTTGCGATTTTGTTTATGATTGTTGTTATCTAACTGGGAAAGAAAACGTACGCAAAAAATAAGTGAGCTTTGAACTTACACATGAACTTAAACTCTTATCATTCAACTCCTAGCTGTGCCATGCAGGCTATAAGTCTTTATCTTCAACAATGTACTTATTTCTCTTTTTATGTTAGTAATTTTTCATTCGGATAATTTAAAAATGCCCTACATATACAATCTCAATGACCACTCTACTACTTAAACTTTATTTCAGCTGATATTTTGTATTTTGAATAAGTAAGGCAGATTGCCAATCTGTAAAACGATGCCAATAAGTGAACACTTTCAACAACAACAACAACATAGTTGAACTTCTCCTTCTCGCCAAAAAACAGCCATCCGATTCGCACGTACACCCTCTATCGCGTTTACCATTGGCTAAACCTAATCAATGACATCATAATTTGTATAAGGAGCTCCGTTCAAGAAGGGAGTAAGACAATTTCTAAACTTTTCCTAAAACTTTAGACCAATATTATTTTTCTGCCCACTGGAAATGCGTAAGCAATGCTATGGTATGGTATACAATGGTTTATATCTACCGATATATTGACGTTAAGGGAAGCATTCTTTTTTGTTTGTTTGTATTTGTGGATGTTTTTAATAAAAAATCTGTAACAATGCCCTACCTCAAAATCTATTGATCTCACTCTGTCTGTTTTGGGTATTACTGGATTTATTTCGTTATTGCAGTAAACATCTCAAAACACGTGAGTTCCAGCCAAGCATTATTTTTTATTAATTTTATAGTATCATCTTTCTCCTATCCTGGAACTGAGGTGAAGGTCCACAAGTTAGGACTTAAATGGAAAAGGTGAAAAGTCAAATGTATGATTTCTCCCCTATAAATACAAGTAGATACCAGAAAGAGAACATATTTTGAGGAAAGTTTTCATCTTGCAGAGGAAGCTGTGGTCAATCTGTCTCTTCTCTCAACTTTATAAACGTCTTCTATAGCATCACCGTCACAGCATCATTGTTTCCATATCAACTGTATAAATTTCTTCTAGCATCACTGTCACAGTAAGAATTTGTTTATACTCATATAATCTTGTTTAATAGTATCTGACACTTTGACATACCATCTTTTGTTTGTTTGGGATTTTTTATGTTATGTTTTTACACTACATTCTTACACGACTGCAAGAAAGACAACAGACAATTCGAGTTCATGCCTATATTTTCTATTAAATATCATGCAGTGTGTGCTCGATGTGTGCGCGTTTGTGCGTGTGCGTGTGCGCGCGAGTGGGCGCGTGTGTGTGTGTGTGCGTGTGTGTGTATGTGTGTGTGTGTGGGGGGGAAGGTTATGTGAATGCTTATAACTTTGTTTCCGAGATGATATTATTCGCTTTGTTAGTGTGTTTTCACTTTGCATGTTTACATAACGCAAAGCATAGAGCAACAATTAGTTTGTTACAGTATTTAGATTTTTGATCACATTCATTGCGGCAGAATCATGAATCCATAGTTCATTTTTTAAAGTCTATTACTTGTTGTGATGGACCATTCTCTGAATTCAAAATATCCAAAAATGTTGAAGAGAAACACAGAGAAAGTTTGAATAATTTAGAGAAAGAGTGGGAAGGGGGTACACTAACAAATCCTCTGTTTGCCCATGCCTTGAGCCGTAATGCATGGCCGTCCAGAGGAATTTTTTATGTTGGGGACCGGGGTAAAATGCAATAAATTATTGAAAATTTATTGCATTTTCTGTGTTTTTTTTTATATTTATGGAAACTACCCCCTACCCTAGCCCCCGCTGCGTACAGTCATGGTTCAGTGACAAAGCAATGGACTCGTAACTGTGAGGCCCCAGGATCAAAACCGTGTCGATGTGATATATTAGTGCCCTTTTGTGGGGCATTAAATCCTCATTATTGTCATTTATGACTTAAGGGCGTAGGTCTCCTAGTTGATAAGCATAGTAGCATACACATTCTTTAGCAGTCACGCAAAACACACATTCGCAAATTATTATTCAATAAAATCTGAGTATGTATACTATTATCTAGATCTATTATTTTTAAATAATATTTTTAAAATAATTCCATGAACTGGGGTAAAACAAAAATATTCCACCTATATGAGCGACAGTGTATGCCGGTGCCTTCCTTCAGTGATAAAGTATGTTTGAAAGAGAAAATAATTATGTAGAATGTGGAATTTCAGCAACCTGGATCACATCCAATAACGAACCACCTTGAATTTCATTTCCGTCATGCTGTCTTTCTTGATCGTTTGATTCTTAGTCATCACTTTTCATCCAAACACTATTGTTCTTTCAGATGAAGATCACCATCTCTCTAGCTTTACTCGTCCTCTGCGTTGTAAATCAAGAAGGTAAGGGAAGTCTTGTGAAAGCCGGAATGACGTGAATTTTCTTTTTTGTACTTTAAAATCCAAGTCACACTAAACGTACGACCGGTTGCCGACTTCTGACAACTAAAAAATAGCTGCGACCATCGACAACCAGTTTGCAGGAATTTGTAGTTGGCGATCAGTTGCCGATCGGATATAAGGCAATGGGCTGTCAGTTGCGGAATTTTGTACGAAAATTGTCGGATCATTAAAGATTTTCGTAAACTAATTTGTGACCGCTAGTGGAAATATTGGTGAATGGTTGGCAGTTGTTCAGCAATAGATAGGCGACAATAAATAACTGGTTGGAGATTAATGGCCGATGTTCTTACGACAGTCGGCAAGGTTTACATTGTGGGGGGGGGATATCACTGGTGCAAACAAGCATAAGAAACTTATCGCTCAATATTAGCACATATTATGTTTAGATGAGGTATGAGGCGCATGACGGTACCGCTTTGTGTCGTAACGGGTATTTAGTTCTACCACCACCATGAAAGGCAGATTTCATTAAAAACGAACTGTGCCCCTTTTACGATACAATCATGCTCTTTTTCAACGCTATGAAATGTCCCTTCTCTAAATAAGCCATTTTAATATAATAATTATGCAAACATGACAGTGATGTTTGTAATCCGGACGTTCGTAATCGACTAGATTGATAATCTATATCATTGATGTTTTTTAACCTGCAGGACAAACTGCACCAGCCGGTCGGAACCTGTTGCAATGGCAATCACAATGGCGTCAAGGTCAATGGTACCCAAACCAGCAATGGCGACCACCTGCCCAGCGTCAGCAGACACAGTGGAGAATTGATCCTGAGGAACGACTGGAGCAACAGGAAGAAGTGCTTGAGAATCAGCAGGAGCTTCGTGAAAACGCCTACGAGAACCAAGGGCCGTTAAGACAGACAGCAAATGGACAATGGGTCTCTAATTCCCAATCCCGCGAGGTTCTCCTCGGATCTGTGAATGCCCCACTTCCCTACGCGGCAGCAGGAGGGTCAACAGGAGGGTCCACCATCTCCTTAGAAATAGATGATTCCTACGTCCCATCTTCAATGACACCCAACGCTTATTACAGGAATGGTTATCAACCATGGAATCCAAACCTGTGGGATTAAGCATTATAACAACTCTGATGCGGGATTTAATTCGTCGATGATGGATAGGCCCGGAGTAATCTACTAACATTCAAACCGAATGCTGGGTTTAATTAAGCTTCTGGCCAAAACTGAGTTTAACAGGAAGTTAGTCTGTCTAAGTTTTCCTTGTGTTAAACCTTTTAGATCATGGGTCGGGTTTAACTGAATTACTATTTGGGTTAGGGTTTCGGTTGCGATAGGGTTTAGGGTTAGGTTTAGGTTTGAGGGTTATGCTTAGTGTTAGGTTTATGGTTAAAAAGATATGAATACGTATATTGCCAGACCCATATATGCAATCGTTGCTTGTCATTATATTTTCAGTTGCTTTTTTTAATTCAGAATAAATGGCCCAGGTGGTTGAGCATTTTACTCATTTTAGTTCATGAGATTTGATCGAACACATAATTAACCTCTTGGCATATTTTTATGCAATATATTTTAGAGTGAAAGTCTATCACGTGACAAGCCGAGACCTGGGGTCTTGATGCCAGGATTAAGCTGATTTTTTCGAGACAAGATCAAGACCTCAAAAACCTGAAAACATGACAGCTCTAGATACATTCCTTATGATGTATACATTGTATATATGTTATTTTGGGTGACATAAACTGTAAATGTTAAGACTGAGTTTCAGATATCATACTTTGCCTTTTCCTTCTTACCTAGCTTCTTCTAGAAACAAGAGATGAGTTACTCAATTAATTTACAAGGCCGTGACGAGAGTTGAGAGGAAAGAGAAAGGATAAATGAAATGCGTGCTGAGTGTTAGAGAGGACCGACAGAGAGAGAGAGAGAGAGAGAGGGAGAGAGAGAGAGAAAGAGAGAGAGAGAAAGGGAGAGAGACATAGGTATGGAGAGGTGGAGAAAGGAAAGTAGGCAGAAATTGGTTGTCGTTCTACGAGTTTGACTGTTTGTAAATAAGAAAATATGAAATATCAGCACAAATAATATGTGTAATGATGTTGTCATCCTCTCAGCTGATCACTGTTTAGTATTGTTAATTTTTTTTAAATTTTAATCCCACTCATTTTCTATCTGTATCAGTGTTAATGCAGAAATATATCGTAGAAAACTACCCTTGTCTCCCCCAAGTACTTACAAATCAGAATATTGAATTTTACAAAAAAGAAAATGAGCAACTCATACAGAGACCTCTTACAGTTCTGGATATGAATCATACTATTGTAAATTGAGCGATTAAAGTCAAGGAGCCTGTAAAATAAAAGATGTTATCAATTGCCGGAAACTAGTTCCAAGTCCATCAGTATTACAATTTAGTTAAAATACTATTGATTGAGTATATACGGTTGACATAGTTTACCTCCCATCGATTTTAATTAACCTCATACTTTATAAGGTCTTGGATATTAAGGCCATAACTTGACTTGAATAAAATAATAAGTGTTTTGAGCGTATCGAACTCTTTAAGTTGATAATCATCTCTCCGGCAGGAAAAAACTTCAAAAGCGGAAAGTCGCATTCCTGAAGGAAATTAGGAGAGACAGCCACATTATATTTTTTCCCCAGATGATATGATACAAATCGGTCATCACCTTTCACCCGACTAGATTTCTAGCTATGTGATTGGTGAAGCTAAAGGAGACGTCACATGTGACCCATAACGGCAAGAAGGAATTTGATTTGATTTCACGGGTTCATGTGGTTTATTTTGGAGTTTCAAAGAAAGGTCGTATTTTAGCGTGACTGTTTGCAATAAATGTAGAGTTTTCTGGAAAGAGTGCTTATTTTGTGCAACTGGTGTGACTGACTTGGTAGCTGGCTCCTCTTCGACTGGTATTCTATTTTGCTTACTCACAACTTCATCAATAAGGTACGCATATCTCACGAGTATAAAATGACTCGTTTTTTATTTTCATTCATGTCTTATTTAGACAAATTAGATTATCAAAGGAACATTCACATACTACTCATTCGATCATGATCATTGTGTGATATTATTTTTGCTTAATATGCTTTAAAGATACTATGTCCCTTTTGCAGCCAACCTCAAATTCTGTAGAACTTTGCAGGAATTATGAATATGTCATGTATATCCTATCTGTGAAATTTAAACGTTAGCAGTGTCCTTATAATCAAATTATGCAAGGAAACCCGTTTACATGCTAGACTTCACTGTCAGACATTAATGTCAGTATTGAGTGACTGACTGGCTTTTTCTTCTTCTTAGGTAATAACATACATAAAATGAGCTGTAAAGGATTTGTCTACTACAATAACTCACTTCTTGTAATGGCCAAAATTAAACTGATTGAATCTTTGCGCAGCATAAAACGTACGACCATGCGGTACAATGGTCTGAAAATCAAGACTATTACTTATTGGCTCTATAGCTCTAAAGTCGATTTGACAACAAATAGTCGTTATTTTCCCACTTAAAGACATTTTCAAGCCCCATTTTTTTAAGGGGAGTTCTAAATTAGTATTATCTTTCAAAAGCCATTGGAATTTAACCTTTTCCTTTTTTTTTGGCCTGCAAAAGGGACATAGCACCTTTAATAATATGCTGTTCTTGTATGGCGCATATCATAACGTCTCTATGCGCTTCCAAAGAACTGTTAATATTATTACCCCGGTGTTTAGCTCCAACAACCAAAGCGCTCAGTACCCTCAAGGAATGAATCCTACCAAGTGCCCACTTACTACACCTAAGTCGAGTGTAGGTTAATGTCTTGCCAAAGGACATTAATGCCGAGGCGGGATTCGAACCACATACCTTGTGGTTCACAGTCTTGAGGCATATCCACTACCATAGTAAACCACACCACCTCTACTTGCTTAAAAGTGTTAAGAGACACGCGCATGCTAATCTAAAACATTAAGGAAAAATATAAATGTTGTATAACTAGGGCCCTGTCTTATAAAGAGTTGCAATTAATCCAAATCAATCGCAAGTCCTCCAATCAATCGCAAGTTTGCAGTCTCCTATATATCTCTTATGCATATATTTGCGATTAATAAGTTGCGATCAACTCTTTATAAGACGGTGCCCTGGTGTGTTGGTCATCACGGTCATGTTTCTGAGTTGATATAAATTTTGTTGAGCTATGGAGTGTGTAGACTCACTCAGGATAACGATTTCAAAGTGAGCGTGCATTGTAAAAACAACAAGATGTTCAGATGGGCATTTAAGATTATATAAGTGAAGCGAGCTCTCTCCTATTTACATTATTTCAAGATACGCATTTGCTATAAGCATAAGTACAATATACTTAAATCATTTTAGCAAAATCAAGTGAAAACTAGTTATCCTAAATTAGGCTCTTTCAAATGTTAAAAACTTAATGTCAACGATGTCTACACAATTGAAGTCAATGTGTTTACTTGAATATTATTTCAAGACAATTTTGATATCGTGGTTGGAGGGGGGAGCTTTTGTTCAATTTGATGAGGGTTCACGAGACCGAAAATATCGATCTCGTGAGCTTTCGGTCTACTTCGCTGTTCCTAAGTTGTGGATCTTTTCTTGGAAATATTTTGAGAGAGTATCGTAAATAAGAGATGTGTCAATTTTAATTCAAGTTGTTAACGTAATATGTTTATCAAAGAGCTTGCAAGATCTTATATTTTCAAAATAAAACAACTGAAGAACTATTCCTTTTCGAGAAGTGGCTGTTGAATAAACAAAAACAATTATGTATAAAAGGACTCTTGTCTTTAAATCATACTAATCAACATGAAACAGTCAGGTTCGTAAGACATCTTTATCTAGGGAGCAGCACCGCCTCAAGCCGCCCAACCCCCCCCCCCCCCCCCACCTCTACAAAAAATAAATAATGATAAATAAATATTGATAAATCGATCATGTAGAAAATGAATGCAAGAACCCACAAGGCTTCCAATTCCCCTAAAAGTCCCCCCCCCCAAAAAAAAAAAAAAAAAAAAAAAAAAAAATCTATATGCATATAATTATTCTAGAAACGCACCTGCTAGGTGGAAGAGAGAATAATGGGCTCTAAAATAAAGTAAATCTTATACTGAGTAATCCGATTTTATCGGCGCAAACCCTCCCACCCATCCCCCTCCACCTCTTCGGCATAATCGCCCGAATCTTGGCACTGTCTCAAATAAATCGAGAGCAGTGAGCAGCTCCTTGTGTATTCTTCCCTAGTGATTCGGGATACCCCTGTCTGGCGATGCTTCCTGTCAACCTTTCCTGCAGAGTTGAGAGATCTCTTTGACCTTACACTTGGTTCATGACATGTAGAGGATGCAACTCACGCGAGGACAACCTTGTCCCACTTCTGTCCCCTTTGCCAAAAGGTCCTTGTAAGGTCTGACCATGGACCTACTTCGTAGTAGGTCCATATCCTGACCGATTCAGTATTTCGAGTACGACTAGAAATTTAAAAGAAAAACATTATTTGTACTGTAGCATCGAATTAATTGAAAAACAATGTCTAGCGCTGCCTTATATAAATCATCAATAATCATCTCTTCTTTCAAACCTATGAATTGCATACCCCCCCCCCCCCCCCCCACCCCTCCAAAAAATAAAAATAGTATAAATTCTCTTTGTTAACCCCGCCGCAATCTGTTGTTTTTTCTCCTCAAAAACTGACTAAAAAGAGAGGCTCATGATCGAAATAATTGTTTTGTTTTGGTGAACTTATCTTAGCCCTTTAAAGGGTGAGTCATATAGAAAGGAAGTGTGGAAATCTGAAGGAATCGAATCTAACTATCTTTCGGCAAGACAACAATGGGTTGGAATTTCCATTACGATGAATAATTTCAGAACAAAACTTTGAACCCCCTTTTGAACCTCAATTCTATACATAATTTGTTTTTAAACCTCAGCGTGATGATTAGATGTTCGGGAGATACCATGGGGGTCATTGTCATCCCTTGATAGAAAATCAAGTAATGTTTAATCAGTGATGGAACCTAACTGTAAGTGTTCCTGAAGTACGGTTCGATTGACGATAAATCATTGAAAATATCTGAAACATTTTCCAAATTACCTCCTTTTTCGAAAAAGATAATTAAAAGCCAAGGAGACATAATTATGACCATTCAAAGTTGATTAAGCCTATATGTGCGGAATTAGATCATTTTGCTTAATCTATGTGGAATGGTTTTTGACTGGCACATGTTGGTTGTCTTGCCAAATGCCATTGGTGCCGGGCGGGGATTCGAACCCTCAACCATTGTATTGAGAGTCAAGTGAATATACCACTACATTATGAAATTACTACGATAACTAAGCTAAATATTGTCAAGATATTCTGGGAAAGAAAAACAAATAATTCAATGATCATAATGATCAATATAATCTTACGAGGGCATGTAGCTAAATACAAACAAACAAAACAAATATTTTCTGTTAATCTTTTTACCTTACCATGCAGCTTTAACTTTAATGCTTTATTTCCTGTTTTTCTAATTTTTAAAGCAAAATATCCCATCGGTATTGAGACATGGGAGGGAGATTTTGGTTTGATCTTGAATTATTCATGTGTTGTTTCTCTTTAACAATGAGAAGCAAAAGGAGTGAAACAAATATCTGACAGTCTGTAATACTTTGGTGAACGTGAATAAAGGTTTCTCCCCTCCTCCAATAAGATGATAAACTTGAAGATTCCCAGAAAAAAAAACTCCTTTTCATTAGTATAGTGCTTTGTTTCTATTACAATTACCTTGATATTAGTACTGTTACATTGAACGGTTAGTTTTGAAATATAATAATTATAAATGGCCTTGCATATGTAGTCCTACAAAATTAAGTATATAAATCTATACATTTTTCTTAAATAACATCGGTCTCCCTTCTTTTAACGTATATTACTTATCTTTCCTTTACATGTATTTTCCTTTTTCCATTCTTCTGTAACCCTTTTATAACACTTTCATTCCTTCTCTCGTTTGATCATAGTAACTATTTACCAAGTTGCCATGAAAACAGACGTCACAACTAAACTAATAATATTGTAAATTTGACCTGGTGAATCACCTCGTGCAGATGGTGGAAATTAAGTTATTGTAATCTTCTTTCCTCACTTTCTCCGCACAGATGAAGGCGTTTCTTGCGATGTGTGTGGCGGTTGCTCTAGTGGCATGCATAGAAGGTAATATATTTCTTTATACTAAACTTCGCATAAATCTAGATATGGTCATCGTTCCGAACTTAATACGATCGAATCGATAAATAGATTATTAATGTCAAACTGGTAAAAGCAACATGCAGTACATGACTGTCCGTTATTATACCAATTGATGCTCACATCAAAACGCATTCTAATCATTGGAGTTGAATCTTAAATTCTAATTGATGATAACAAAACTGGGATCTACATGTCAGATATTCAAAAGGCATTTAAATTTTCGAATCTTTGTAGTAGAATATGTTCGTCATCGTACACATCTTTAGATGTATTTTGAAGAATTGTGAACATCGTGATTTTGACAATGATAAGTATAATTCTCAAATCACCAGCAATAATCTTATCCTTTATTCCTCCTCTCCCAAACAGCTCGACCTCGAGGTAAGCATATCCCTGTTAACATATACATGTATTTCTGTCCGTAACTCTCTCTCTCTCTCTCTCTCTCTCTCTCTTCATATATATATATATATATATATATATATATATATATATATATCTAACATCCACACACACTCTGGTACCATACACCATTTTACATCCACCTCTTTTAGTTAATTTATTTCTATATAATTTGGGCATAAGTATAGGAAGTGTGTTTTATTAAAATTAACTTGCTTATACAACACAACGATTAAACCCAAAATGATCGTGTAGCTTTTTACTAAACATTCTCATGACTAACATACTTTTTATACCTTTTTTTTTCAGTCTAGATAAATACATAAAAGGGTTATATAAGTACAAAAAAGGGTTTGATGTTTCTAAATTTGTTCGAATAAATTATACACATCTGATAATGACTCGTTCAAGGAGGCACGTACATGCAATAAATCTAGAAGAGAAAGAATAAGTGACTTTTAAAGAGGGATTGTTCTATGCTATGCTCTATTCTTCGAATGCACTTCAGGTAACCAGCAGCGGCAACGACAGCAATGGAACCCTCAACAGGAGGAAGGTGAACAACAATTGGAGGAGCAGGGGGACGCACTAGAGCGACAACAAGAAATGCAAGAGCAGGAGCAGGAGCAATATGAGCAACAGGACCAACCGGAGCAACAAGAACAACAGGAGCAACAAGAACAGCCGGAGCAAGGAGAACAACCCGAGCAACAGGACCAACCGGAGCAAGCTGAGGCCAGTGATGGACAGTGGTTTAGCAATTGGTACAGCCAGCAGTGGTACAACCAGCAGTGGTACCAGAGCCAACAGCAACAGTGGCCAAACTACAACCAGCAGAGACCCAACATGCAGCGACAGAGACCTGACACCAACCAGGAAGCAATGGAACTGCAGGAACAGACGGATCAACAAGAAGCCATGGACCTCCAGGAACCACAGGCTCAGACTGCTGCAGGAGGTAACACGTCCGAAGAGTCGAACGAGGATGGTGATGGCTCCTTACCAAGTACCTCTCAACTCAGTGCTGGACCTTTTAGCTCTATCTAGACTGAATCTATCACGGTTCGAGATAAATGAATTGTTTAGGAGCTCAAAGTTACCGATATCTTTGGTAAAGAATATCAAGGAAAATAAATTCACAATGAGGTTTCTTTTAATTGTGTGACCAAAAAAACATATTCCCTCCTTAAATTTACAAATTGCCAAATGAATAAGCCAGAATCTGGCATTAAAAAACACCTTTGTTCAATAGTCTCAGTCACAATCAAGAACCAAATGAGCAAATTTGGAAGTGACAAATGTTGCCATCTCGTAACAAAAAAAAGTGGCCGATGTATCTATAAAAATGTAAAGTTCGATAGAAGATTGTATGAAAAATATGCAAAAATAATGAACCGCTGTTAGAAAATATGTAATAAATTGATTTTTTCCTTCAAATCGTATCTCTTCGTTTCTTGCCGCTGTATTCTTCAAATATAGTTTCGTAGGTGTTTGTCTATTTGGAGTGCAATTCACATTTTTGCTATGTTTCTCGCAAGAGATGTACATGTAAGTGACTTTCACATTACGGTAAAAGTATTATACCGTTTATGGTACGAGGCAAGCCCTTTACCTTGTGAGTTGTTTTGCATATCAATAGGCGATTAAGGTTAACATTTTGGTTTTCAAAATTATTTACTTATTAACAGCATCGCTAAGCCATTGGTGATTTCAGTTTGTGGCAAAGGAATATTAAAACTGGTAGTACTTTCGCTCTGGGTGGGGGGGGGGGGGGCTCAGTCAATGGGCATTGCGATACTGACGTAAAATCTTGACGAATTGACACCCCAAAGCAAAGGGTAGTGAGACGTCTGCGCATGTCCTCTCAAACGTTTGTTTAAAGTGAGCAATATTGATCTCGGAAACTAGTATGAGTGCCAAGTGACCTGGGATTAGGCAATACTTTCTCGTTTGTATGACGTCATCATCGCGATCTGGTTAATTATGCATCTATTCAATAACTTCATCAAGAAAATAGGGAATCAGTGGAACCAATCTCTTGGGTGTTTTTCATAAACTGTAAACTTGTCTTATATAGCTACATATAATCTATCTGGAATTATTTCAAAACGAAGAAGTTTATCCAGATTCTATCCAGGTTGTAGCGAACCTCATTATATTCTGTGATAATGATGATGATGATGACATCACAAACTTAAATCGGGTGATAATGACGATGATTATGATAATGGTGATGATGATGATGATGATGAAGATGATGATGATGATGATGGTAATAATGATGATAAACACGAGAAGGCGGAGGAGAAGAAGGGGAGAAGGAGGAGAATGTTGATGCAAATGATGTTAACGATGGTGATGATGATGATGATAGTGATTAGAATGGTAATGATGAAGATTGGTTTGATGGTGATGATGATGATGATGATAAAGTTGATAAACGAAGGTGATAATGACGATGAAAGTGATGATGAAGTTAAAGAGGAGGATAATGATGATAATGATGATGATGAATAATGAAATAAACAAAGAAATTTCATCGATGTATACTCGTGGAATATGTTTATTTTCTGAATGTCAATTAGGGATAATGATAAATACACAAGTATATACTCGTGTAGCCAGTAGCGTACGCAGGATTTTTTTCGAGGGGGGGGGGGGTCAAAATGTGAAAATCGCGCCGAAAATTTCGCAACGACTCAGCCAGCCGCTGAATAAGGGGGGAGGGGGGGGATAATTTGTTTTTGTTCCGGAAGTTGGAGAATTATGACGACCGATATTTCGTTCAGTATGGGGGGGGGGGTAAGGTCAGTTTTTTTGTCACCCAATTTTTTTCTTTCTTCTTTTTTTAATAAAATTTATTAAAAAAAGAATTGAGGGGGGGTTCCTCCAAAACACACACAAACAAAAATGGGGGGGGGGGTTAAACCCCCCCTCCCCCCCTGCGTACGCGCCTGTGTGTAGCATATCTATTTACATAACATAAACTGATAATTCAAAATACCTATACAATAAGCTTTCGCAACTCTCGTGGAAATAAATACAATGCGAAATGAAATGAGAAAATAATGGTTGCGCAGCTTAAATCAAAGTTTCCATTGCTGTCCTTCCTTTATGAAATATATGCAAAGGTTGAAGAAATGTCTTTAAGCCGGGAATGGAGCCCGGATCACTGGCTTATATCGCCAAAGCCTTAACCACTAGACCGCGCAGACGGGTCAATGGCTTCGGTGACGCCAGATTCAACTGACCAAACATATTGAAAAGTCTTCAACCTTCATTAATTAATGCCTTTGCTGGGGGCATGTAACTTTTGAACAATGACAAGCACCAAGCACCAAGTCCCATCTCCTTCATCCCTCAAAAACTGTGTAAATATTTGACTAAAAAATAAACAAAAATCATAAACAAATCAATTTTGTAGTATTATGTGATGATTGGATTCATTCCTCTTATTCATCTTATAACAGGATTGCATAATAGTTCAGAATGAAGAGAAAAATCAGTGAAGTTAAATTAAATTTAACTTAGTCACTTTCATGAATTCGAGCCATAAACATGAAACCAAAAAAGATGTATGGAATGGTCAGTAATTATTTTGTTATTATTCTGTTACCATGGTCCGTTTTATTGCAATACATCGTGAATTTTGATACATATGATAACATCAACTTCATTGATTTATTTCACCCTTGCCAAATATCCCATAGCTACATCCAGTGCATTGGCCAAACACCAAGCGTTTTTAAGGAGTTACGAGTTACATGACTATTGATGACATGTTAGTTTGTGCGCACGCGCAGTGAATTTTATCTGTTTGTGTGTGTGTGTGTGTGTGGGTGTGTGTGCGTGTGTGTGTGTGTATGTGTGTGTGTGTGTGTGAATAATGGAGGTAAAATATAATGCACCGATTATGGTAACTTTTTTTTACTTTTCTGTTGTTCTCACATTTAGTGTTGTTGTTGTGTTTTTGTGTGTAAAAGGGGTTGATAAAGTAATATGTAGAACCCAAATGTCCATAATTCAGTTTATAATACACAAAATCATATTGAAATACTGAGCTAGACTTAGACTTACCCAAGGGCTTAATCATAATCTAACATCGTTCTAGGAAAGGGGATGCCATCTTTGAATTGCCAAATACTTAATAACTAGCTTTCTTCTTGACCATCAACAACCAAACGAAACAATTCCTTTGGAAAAAACATAATTCTGAGAATTCATCTTCTTTGTCACTCACTCTCTCTCTCTCTCTCTCTCCCTTTCCCTCTTCCTCTCTCTGTTTCTGTTTCTGTTTCATTTTGCTGAAATTAATTTACCATATTAGATCACTAAGTGTTATCATCTCTTATAGCAATTGAATAGATTAAAAAGGCCTACTTGAATTTAACTTTGATACCTTTCTCTTTCTGACTATTACCATTACAATGTTATCAATTTTCTTTTTGCTTTGTAATACAATTGCGTTAAGAATTCTTTTTATTTGTAAGCGTGATCCCCCCCCCCCCCCCCCTTTGTTGTGTTTACCATGATAAGCAAACAAGCAAACATAGACTTTATTTTAGTTAAATATGCGCTTTATATATTAAGCATTGTTATTCTATTTTAATTTCTTCGAATATCCGTTAACAACCAAAACAACGCTGCCTTAGTAAACTATCCCCCATACACAATATATCTAAATCCTAACACACACACACACACACACAAAATCTGTCTTGCACATTATCCCTCTCATGAAAAGACGATGTGAAAACGTCACTTAAAGGGAGTGGGTAGTCAGTTTCCATGTGCAGAAGGCCATAATTCGCTGACACCAGACTTGTGGAAATACCATTAATGGGAGTACAAATCTGCACACAGCAAACCCGTTGGCCCGTCAAGAATTACCCCCTAGTCTCTCGGAGCATGCTCGAAGATTCTTCGGGCGAAGGAAAAGCAAAGCATTACATAAGGTCCAATGGTCATAAAACTCAAGGCTAATCCTGGTGATTGACAACACCTGTTATTGGGTAAACACCCGAACGGTGTCGAATTCCCCATGAGAGCTGACTACTCTGTGACTTTAACACCTAGTCGGAAAAGCAGTGGCGGGTTACATCGTATGCCATGTAACATCCTATCAAACCTTGCCAAAAAGGAAAACTTGAACTTCCACAATTGAAGTTAAATCGCTAACATCGGTTGAGATGTGTAGGGCTGTGGACATATCCTAATGTAGCTACTTTGAGATTTCCACCAGCTAAGTGCCTTGATTTGAATTGTTTGTCTAGCCTACGAAGGTGATAACCAACATCTTTATCCAGGGTTATTCCTCCTTTGGGTTCCGTCATCATTTAGCAGCGAAACCGACAAGATTCATATCATCTTGGACGTCCCCTAGTTTTTTTAAAGGACAACATCGGTTACGCGTGGGACTAGGAGGTTTAGTTCAAGAACCTGACGCAAGAAGTAAGTCGCCTTCTAAAAGGTTATCATTTTTGTTTATTTCCTCACATATTTACCTAAATGACCTTCTATTCTATAATCATACATATATACAGATATAGATTAAAGAAGAGTTACAGGATACTTATACTAATAGAAATGGTGATATTATTAAAATTTTAAAAAGATGAAATATATTGAAATTGTTAATATACCCTTCATTGATATTTCTGTCATTTACCTTGTGATCTTTATTCCGCACCATATCTAAAATTAGCTGGAATATCATTATAGACAATTAAGAACAATTTCTTAAATGTTCATTTCATCTCTAGTTTAAAAAAAACTAGTGATAACTTTGCATTATATGAAATGTGTATATAATGCATCACTGGTTACATTTTTTTTGTATTAGCTTTATAACGAAAAGTTATCATAACTGGTTCTTAACAAATCCATAATGGTATCTAGTATAAACTATGTAGTGGAAGTACCATAGTTCCTTTAAATAGCTATTTTCTGGCAAAATTCTTTATCCTCCATCTTTTTCTTTCTTCACTCCCCGACCCCCTCTCCCCCCCCCCCCCCCCCTCTCCACCTTCTGTTTCCTTCTCTCTGTCTCTCTGTCTCTCTCCCCCCTCTCCCTCCCCCTCTCTCTCTCTCTCTCTCTCTCTCTCTCTCTCTCTAAACTGTCAGAGAAGCTGTAAATCCGACACTATAAGAGGAAATAAACACCATCTTCGAAAGCACCATGATAAGACTTGCCTTTTCTTAGTTTGTCTGTTCGTGTACCATCAAGCTGTGATGGGGCAAAGTGGTAAGTGTTCGAATGTAAACCCCAACTTATCGTTACATTACAATACATTTGTATTTATGGTACATCTCGGTGTCAGATATTATTATTTGTGTTATTATTATTATTTGTGTTATTATTATTATTATTATTATTATTATTATTATGTTCATTATTAGAAGGCTAGTAGTAGTAGTAGTAATAGTAGTAGTAGTAGTAGTAGTAGTATTAGTAGTAGTAGTGGTGGTGGTGGTAGTAGTAGTAGTAGTAGTCGTCGTCGTAGTATTAATCATTGTCATCATAATCATTATCATTGTTGTTGTTATTGTTATTTTTGTTTGTGCAACAAGCTTACATGATCCCAAATCTGATGTACTATAATTTCTGAATTGGTATAATCACTAAAATACCTTAGCTTTAGTCTTATCATCTTCCTTTCAATCATTGTCCTCATCTTGATTTTAATTTTCTGTTAGCATTTCATCAATGTTACTACTATCAATGTTATACCATTGATGTTCTTTGTGATATAAATGAGGCATCATTACATTCAAGAAGAAAAATATATATATATATATATATATATTTTGTGTAAACATCAGAAAAGTCTTGATAGAAGTATTACTCTAAATGTAATTTCCACGGTATAAGGTTATATTGGCATTTTCCATATAAAGTACGATTTTTTTTTGGTCAGGTTTAATACTTTTGGAAATAAATCTTAACTTGATCTTGTAGGCACTTCAGCCTTTGGATTAAATTTATCTCTCCATTACCGTATATCCGGAATAATACAGAATTATCTTGATTATCAGCCAATAATTTCCGGCTTGTATAATAAAACAGTTAAGTCACCTAGACAAATATCAAATAAAAAACACGATGAACTATTCAAACATTTTCAAAAGACTCTTCCTGAATTATAATTGTTATGAACTAGTGTGAGAAAAATTGGATACATTATATACTTGGATACTAAATGGATACTTGAAATGAATTAATAAGTACTTTTCCTATTACAATATGAATCCTAATAGTCTAGTCATGCAAAGTACGACAAGTCAATCAATTAAGAGGTTGAATCCTTTTCAAAGCAATTCAATTATTTTTCTTTAATACATGTCATTAATTCATTTCATTTTGCTTCTTGGTTAAACAAATTGAGGACTCTGAATTGTATTGTGATAGTGGTGTTTATTTTACCTGACAACTAAGAAAGCAATAAATGCTTGTTGGTAAGCAACCAGAATACCGACGGCTTAATGTCCTCTCCGAGGGACCTGGTAATGAGGATTAATGCCTTACCAAAGGGCACATAGCTCATCGACTTGGTTTCGAACCCGGGTCACCGGATAACGAGACTACTGCTCTACCGACTGAGTTATCGCGCCTCCTTGTGGTACTAAAGGGTCGCCAGATAATATGCTTTTAATCAAGTCTCATTATATGCTATCGAATGATATCTCGTATGATATCATAATATCAAATATATTTTTTAATTCCAGGTACCACGATTTTGTGAGTTTGGTTAGTGAAATAAGAAATGAGCTTGAGCTTGAGCCTCAAAGGTAATAACTTCCAGTTTCTTTCGTTGTCTTTTATTTCTCTGGGAATACTTTTCTCCGTTTGAAGCTCTTAGACTCAGAGTGTAGACATTCCTAAAGCCTATTTCTTCGGGACTGTTTCCCATCCAAAATGAGACATCTTCCGTCTAGAGTACATCCCTCCAGACTAAACCTGTTTTATTTCTATGGATGACACATTACGTCATCCCGTAGATTCGAATATACTGAACATTCTCAATTGTTGAATGAGCTGTTCATTTTTTAGACTTGTTTTTTGTGATACATTTATTATTGTGATATAAATAAGTCACTGAGTACATGGTGCAATCGATTAAATAAATAACGTGTTTAATTATGCTTTATGTGATTGACATCATTTTGTGTGATTGAGAATTATATATTTTATCATAGATCACATCTCGTACCATATATGAGAACGCCAATAAATAATGACCCTCCCCCCCCCCCCCCTCTCATTCTCTATCTCTCTCTCTCTTCTGTATTCCATTGCTTTCACCCTCGAAAAGAAATGCATTAGTAACAGCATTTTACAGTTCAACAATTTATTAGTTAGTTTGAAGAACTTTTGGGGTTTATAGTGCTTAAGAGCCTAGCAGCAAGGTTGAAGAGCTTTGTTGATGGTTACCATGGTGATCGGAGGGAGACTTCTTGTAGGTTTTTCCTTGAAGAGGAGGGGTCTTCCGTGTGACAGGGGAGTGTCATCCTTTCCTTCATCTGTCCAAGTTCCCATCTGAACTTTGGTCTTTGCTCCAAGCTTTGATATCAAAACGTCAGCGGAAATGTGATGGCATTTCTTGTGATGAGTGCCATAAAGCTGAAAGATGGCCAGATTTTGTTTGCTGATGATAGAACTAAGGAACATGATAACATCTGTTGTCATCAAGTTGTCACCGTTCTTTAGCTTGTGTTTTCTTTTTTTATCTGCTTCCTTTTCTTATATTTCACTCCATCTATCTTTCACTGGGCTTCCTTAACAGCTTGCTTTTCTTTTCACTCTTGTCTGCCTCTTCATTGATAATGGCTTTGTGCCTTTTTTTTTATTTTGGCATTCCATAACGATAATATTGTTCGTAACTTTCATTTTGTTAAGGAATGATTCACACCACAACTTTTGTTAATTTCATGAGGTTCTAGTATCATCAATCAATGAAAAAATGCCTGCTACAATAATGTAGCTGTTAGTTGGTCTAGCGATAGCTGTTAGTTGGTCTAGCGGTACCGCCAATGTACGGTCAGCTCTCTGTCTTCGCCTACAAACTGACTCCGATCATATACTGGTTCGAAACCGAGTCTCGTCTTTCGGAAGGTGACGTTAAAGGTCGTTCCGTTACGTAAGCATTAGATGTGATTGAAATACATGAACGTCTGTGTAAGGAGGTGTAAGTTCCTTGGTCTGTTAATCAAACATACACGAAAAAATTATATCGTGCATCTTGATGACATTTACTGACTAGAGTTTCCATAGTCCTTTAAAAATTGATATCGCTAGCATATACGTGAAACACAGACCTATTTCTGTATTTACATTCATATCTGTATTTGCATTAACTTTTTGTTCAGTAAATGTCTTACTCAGATTACTGGATATTGAGCATGATTTGAGTTTCCTAATTAGCGTATCATGGGACGTCATTTCATAAGGAACTCTTCTAATTTTAGGATTCATGTGGCAGTGTTCCAACAACTTGAATACTTTTCCTGAAAATAAGCAGCAAGCGTCTTCAACTAACATGGCACAGTTTACGATATGAAAGCTATATTTCCAGAGAAATGTCTCTTACAATGAATTATAAACAGAAGGTGAGGAATGAAAAGAAAATATAGAATAGGAATTGTTGTTGTTGTTGTTGTTGTTGGGTTTATCGGCGCTATCCATCGATTCCGATGTTTTCCGCCAGGCTGTGTGTGAGGGCGTCTTGCTCTCACTTCTGCTGCTCTCCGTTTTTGTGATTCTGATACTTGCCCAGTGTGTGAGATAAAGATTTTTCTTTAAAATAATGGCCTATATATACTGCATTGATTTTCTTAGACTGAGAAAAAAGAATAAATCGAACACAGAGTTTGGGGAATGGAACTGGTAATGAAATGTATGTGACATACAACGATTTATATAATGTTCAACGAATATAAATTTGAACGCTTTGATTGAACATACATGAATAGATTATTGTAAATATTCACATCAGTTATATGTGTTGTAAGTTTCATCGTAATAGTAACATTCTACCGTCCCTTTATCAAAAAACCACACCGACGAAGTGCACTTTCTTTAAAAGGTTAACCTAGTAATAACAAAAACAGTTTTGCAGTCCAAATTTTAAACTGCTGGAGAGTTCTACATATTCAGAATTCCCTGGGTAGGAAGGAAGTGGGGTATGCCAAATTTCCTTTCAATGACAAGCCATAGAAAGAATCGAACCGCTCATGTGAATACCACTAGGGTAGTCATTGTAATTTAAGGGGTTAAGGGGTAGTTTGCCCACTCACACAAATTGCCGACAACGGAAAATATACCTGACTTTTCACTCACGTGAGGAAGTAGTTGCAAGGTAAATAATAATCAAATTTACTTTAAACCTTATATATAATGAATATTTCTCCAAACTTTCTGCTTGGCCGGAACGCGGTAAACTACAGTGTATAGGTTAGGAAGCCGAACTTTTAAGAAAAAATGGGAAATTAAGTTCACATATCGCCTAATAGGACTAGCCTTACACATCAATATCTTGAACGGATTAATTGTGTTCAGGATTGAAATGAAATTATCCTCAAAGTACCATAGATTACAACGCATTATGAATACACCTGACTTGAAACTGTAATTCAAAATTAAATGTGTGATCCAATTATTTGCCCAAATAACTATAGATTAATTGAACTTATTTCGCAAATATCGAAATCAAAGTCATAAAATTTACCGCCTATACCACCTACGACCCTCCCTCCCTGGTACACGCATTAGGTGATCTTCTTGCTGAAATATGGGATCAACATTGGCGCAGATGTTTTGCCCCCCCCCCCCCCCCCCTAACAAGGTCCAGATGCGCCACTGTGTGTGATATATTCGTCATCTTATTCTTGAAGCCAAATTTAAGCAGAGCCACGCCTAATGGTGATACATGAAGAGTTGGCCGAAGGGAAGACGTTATTTGGAACATTTGACATGATGACGTCAAAGAAGGGAGCTGATTGCGATGTAAAGGGCCATTTCATGATATAGAAGGGGGAGGTCCTAGGAAAGTGACCCACAGGGAATGGGAAAGAAAGAAGTAGGCGGAGGAGAAGAAGAAGTAGAAGAAGAAGAAGAAGAAGAAGAAGAAGGAGGAGGAGGAGGAAAATTGAGGAGGCAAAAGAACAGCTACAACAAGAACATGAAGAACAAGGGGCTAGAAGAAGAATGAAGAGAAGAAGAATTGAGAGAAGAAAAAGATAAGAAGAAGAAGAAGAAAGCATTGAAAGATTTTTGTTTAAATCAAACACAATGAAAATGAAGAAGAGGGGTAAGTAAAACGCAAAGGAAAGGGGGGAAAGTCGGAAATTTAAGATTTCTCTTGAAATTTTTCAGTTGTTAACTCCCATGACCGTGAGATTGTTATGCCTAATTTCCGTGTCAGCTGGAGTGAACTTCATCTTCTCAAGAGACATGTGACAAGAAAGCATTGAGGAAGGAATCAAAACATTGAGGAGGACGAAATAGAGGATTAGGGCCAAAAACAAGGAGGAGAAGAAAGAAGTAGAATAAGAAGAAAAAAACGAATAAGGAAAAGAGGTAGAATACGAAGAGAGAAGAAGGAGAAGGAAGAGTGGAAGCATAAGAAAAATAAAAGTAGAAAATAAGAAGAAGGTGACGAAGAAGAAAGCGAATATAGTTTTATTCATTTCTTGTAATTAAATCATTTTGCATTACAGTGACTAAAAACAATGTCAAAGATATTTCAATGCTCATTTCTTTTATTTCATTACGTTTATTATTGTTTGTTATTGTTTATATTATGTGAAAAGAAATGAAAATAAATTCGCTCTGTATAGAGCTACTACTACTAAAAAGAAGAGGATGGAGGGGGAGATATTTGTTAAAGGTGAGGAGGAGAAGAAGAAGAGAAGAAGATCAAGAAGAGAATAAACAGACAAGGGAAGCGTGAACCTTTTGGAGCTTTAATTTGAAGAAGAAAGGAATATAAATGTATGTATCCTTACATCAGAAAATCAAATTAGAAGCGTAATTAGATGATCGCTCTCGACCCGTCAAGAAAATTAAGGTTTGTTTTCATCAGCCCGAGTTGGCCAAATAGCCCGCTATTTTGTGATCCGGGAAATGAGACCGAAGTTAGGATGACAATCCACTTCCCAATGACGTACACTCACCTTCAGACGGAAGTCTCTTAATCGACGGTTGCCAAGGATGACAAGGACGACGACATCATGTCCGACATCGAGATTAGATCATGAAGACGACCACCATTGTTGTGTCATTTATCATCATGTTTTCTCAAAAGAACATAGACTGTCTTTTAGTTGGAACTGTCCGGCCTGAGTGTTGATTCGTTTCCTGACATACATTAGCCATTAATCGTAGATAGCATTGTTAAATGGGATGTGACATTATTCAATGTTGCTTCATTGTTTGATATATTTTTTTGAAACATGCGATTATATGATGACTTTTCAAACGCCAAAGTTAATAATTATTGGCAATATAAAATGTGTTTTGTCATTTACCATGATTGCGATGATTCCATCAATGTCGACGATGGTTTTCGGTGATATTCTGCATTTTTATTGAGAATATGGATGGCAGCAGTTATTGTTCATTAGCGTCATATTTACATGTAGTGTGACAAGTTGTGCAAAAATCTAAACTATTAGAAAGAGAGATAACATTATCAAATTTAATTCAGGCTAATACAGGTGAGTCTTTATTTGGTTATTAGGCACATTTATTTTTTATCAATTGCTAAAATAGCCATTTTATGTGTCAACAGATAATTATTGACAGCTGATCAAGCAAGCAGTCCCTGCAAGGAGAATCCCAAATAGGAA
>JAVYIG010004010.1:142855-175070 GCA_035222895.1 Strongylocentrotus droebachiensis
ATCATTCACACACAGACAATTTTGGTGCGGTCATTATATTACAAGATTCACTGCGATATTAAGCGGCAAGTGTTTGCTATCAGACAGAATGGTGCGATGCCGCGATCTAACCGGGGATCTAATTTGTCAGGGAAGTAATATCCGTTAGTATCTGTCCGAACATCGTATATTTCGGAATAAGGGATATTTTAGTTTAAAAGTAAAATGTCCCATTTGCAGGCCACATAAATGAAAAGGTTAAATTCCAATGACATTTCAAAGATAATACTAATTTATAACATCCCTCAGAACAACATGGCTTGAACATGTCTTTAAGTGGAAAAATGACGACCATTAGTTGTCGAAGCGACTTTATTGATTGCAATCACTACAGTAAGGGTCTGATTGTCAGACCATTGTACCGAATGGTCATACTTTTGGAGCTGCGCAAAGATTCAATCAGTTTAATTTTGGCCATTACTAGAATTGGGTTATTGATGTAGACAAAATGCTCATGTACCCTTTATACAGGTCATTTTGTGTATGTTATTACCAAAGGCCTACTGTTGTAAATATACTTGGAATAAATTAAAAATCGTAGAGACCGGAGATCAAAGGGTTTTGTATCCATGGTTACTTTATTGTTTGAGTTTTGCAATATTGAAAAATATAATCTTAACAATAACCTTGTGCAGGTAACATAATGTGAAGCATTTTTAAGCGACAGGGTGCAGTTGGTGTATGTGAACAATGATTTTCATTCAAACGGATCTACATTATAACTATGGATATTAATCTTCACATCATCTTATGCAATTAATCTCCCGGCCCCCACTCAGTGTTATTTAGGGTACGCATATGCTCGTTCCCTCATTTTGAAAGCACCCCCTATCTGAGGACTGCCAACATTTTCGAACCCCCCTTTCGCGGGCTTTTCGCGGGCTTTTCCTGCCTTGGAGACCCCCCTAAAGCAGAAAAAAATGCTCAATGTACCCCCCTAAATTCGGAATAATTTCTCAGGAGTCCAAAGAAATGAGAGAAAAAAGAAAAAACACCCCCTTTTTAAAGAAATCTCCGGGTGAAAAGTCAAATACACCCCTTTTTTTACAATTCTCGGGCCGGACTTTGTCGCACGAAAAGTACCCCTTTACCGGACATTTTGGCAACACACATGCGGTCATTCCGACCCCTGAGTGGGGGGGGGGGCCGGGATTAATCTACTATATCATCTTGCTCTCCACTGGAAGGTCTACAATCAACAGTCTACTTATATTCATCGTTCTCGTATATACTTGTACTTCATTCCATCTATCTTCATATCATCATCATGGCGAAAGCCCAAGCGGCGGCTGTTGCCGCTGCTCATGACTATCTTAAAGGAGAGGAATTCCTCAGTTCCATCGAGAAAACAGTAGAAAATGCTATTGAAAAGGCAATGAACAAAGAAATGGCCAAGTTCCTACATCGACTTGAGCTCATCGAAAAGTCTAACAATGATATCGCTGAGCGACTTGACCGTAACGACGGGAAGACAATGGATATAGAAGTGGACCTTCAAGCTAAGGAGAGAGAAATCAGGGTTCTTAAAGACCTATCAATCAAGCAAAGTGACGCAATTAACAATCTTCAAATCGCCGTAAATGAAGCGGAACAATACTCAAGACGCAATTGTTTAAAGTTCTTCGGGGTAGCAGAGCATGATGGAGAAGATACGGACGAAGTAGTGTGCACTATCGCCAAGGAGAAGCTGGGCGTGGAACTATCGAAGCATGACATCGATAGGTCGCATCGTGTCGCCGTGAGGTTCCATCGCCGTCAGTTCCATCGAGAAAACAGTAGAAAATGCTATTGAAAAGGCAATGAACAAAGAAATGGCCAAGTTCCTACATCGACTTGAGCTCATCGAAAAGTCTAACAATGATATCGCTGAGCGACTTGACCGTAACGACGGGAAGACAATGGATATAGAAGTGGACCTTCAAGCTAAGGAGAGAGAAATCAGGGTTCTTAAAGACCTATCAATCAAGCAAAGTGACGCAATTAACAATCTTCAAATCGCCGTAAATGAAGCGGAACAATACTCAAGACGCAATTGTTTAAAGTTCTTCGGGGTCGCAGAGCATGATGGAGAAGATACGGACGAAGTACATGTAAAGTTGCGTACTTCAATTGCACCCCTGCATGTAAAATAACTTTACGCATTTTAACCTTATTCTTGTTTACCTTACCTTACTTTATTTTGTATACGTATATAATTAACCTATGGTAGTTTGTGACTCCCCTTTCCCTTTTAGTAACCTATCCAACCTAGAATTTGACTGTTTATTCCAAAATTCGAAAAATGAGTTTAATAATAGTAACATAAACAACATGTATGGTACGAATATGAACCCGACTGAAGAGGATAATTTATCAGATATTGACCCTGATGTTAACTGCCCTGTACTTGATGATCCGAATAAATACTGGCTACCAGCTGACTTCAATTCTGAAATGCACTTTGATAATGATTCCTTTAGTTTACTCCATTTTAACGCAAGAAGCCTAAACAAAAAATTTGATAATATACATGATTTTATTACAAAACATATCCATACAAATTTTTCAATATATGGATTCAGTGAAACATGGATACACCTATTGACACCAAAAGAATTATTTCATTTAGAAAATTATAGTTTTTTTAACAGTGACAGAACAAAGAGTAGAGGTGGTGGAGTGGCCATGTTAATTCATGATTCATTGAATGTAAAAGAAAGGGTGGACATAACTTTGGCGCATAATTTATGTGAGTCTCTCTTTCTAGAAATTGAAATATGTAATCGAAAAAATGTAATTGTCGGAATAATTTATCGTGATCCTAGTTCAAATATAGCTGATTTTAATGATGATGTAAATACGTGCCTTAATAAAATGTTAAATGAAAAGAAGGACATATATATTATGGGTGACTGGAATATAAACTTACTTAACACCTCACCAATTGCAAATGTTAATGACTTCGTTAATATTATATATAATAATTCTTTTCGACCCTTAATTAACAGACCGACGAGAATAACACAAGGCTCGACAACTCTTATTGACAATATATTTACCAATGTCTGTGAAAAACAAATTTCCTCTGGAATATATAATGATACAACTGACCATTTACCTATATTTTCTATTACCCGTAATACAAGGTCCTATCCTAAAGCTGATGACAATATGAATATTACTGAAAGATGCTTTAGCCAAGGAAATATTGATAGTTTTAATAAAGAGTTACTCTCTTTTGATTGGATTGATATATTATCAGTTCAAAATATTGACGATGCATATAATAATTTCCTTAAAGTATTCAAACTAATGTTTAATGGTAATTGTAAAATGGTAAAGAAGAAAAATACAAGGTCTTCAGCTAAAAAACCTTGGGTAACTCAAGGATTGTTAAAAAGTATTAATAGAAAGAATCGTCTACATAAATTATTTTGCCAAAAACGTACTAAATCCATTGAATTTAAATATAAGAAATATCGAAACAAATTAAATGAAATCCTACGAACGGCTCGTAAAAAGTATTATTGTGACTTGTTAACCAAGAATAAGCACAATCTTAGAAAAGTTTGGCAAATTATAAATGATTTAATGTGTAAGAAAAATAAAAAAAACTTTCCATTATATTTTATGAAAAATAATGTAAAAGTGTATAAAAATGAAGATATAGTAAATGAATTTAACAATTTCTTTTCGAACATTGCTGCAAATACCTTAAAACAAATTCATCATAATTCTAGAAAGCAATTTAGACACTACCTTAAAAATCCAAGTCAAACATCAATGTATTTTTATCCAACTAATGAATTAGAAATCATCAAAATTGTTAAAGAAATAAAAATAAGTTATAGCACTGGCTTTGATGATATCAGTACTTTTGTTGTAAAAAAAGTAATCCATTCCATATTAACCCCTCTAGTCCATATATTTAATTTATCTTTATGTTCAGGAGGAGTACCTAATAATCTGAAAATTGGAAAGATCATTCCTATATTTAAAAAAGGCGATAAACACTTATTTTCCAATTATCGATCAATTACATTATTACCATGTTTTTCAAAAATCCTGGAAAAAATTGTTTATAAAAGACTCATTTCTTATTTGGATGGAAATAAAATATTAAATAATTGTCAGTATGGCTTTAGGGCAAGACATTCCTGTGAACATGCATTAATTGATTTAAATAACACTCTTTTAACTAATATCAATAACAATTATCACTCATTTGGAATATTTTTAGACTTGTCAAAAGCCTTCGACCTCATAGACCATAACATACTTTTATATAAATTATCCCATTATGGTATCAGGGGAGCAGTATTGAAATGGTTTCAGAGCTACTTACTTGATCGACGTAACTATACTTCTAAATAATAATTATAATTCCCAATACTCGACAGCCCAGTATGGGGTCCCTCAAGGCTCCATACTGGGTCCGCTCCTCTTCCTAATTTATATTGATGATTTATGTACAGCTTCTTCATTTTTGATTATGTCTTATTTGCAGACGATACAACTATCATTTCAACCCATAGTAACTTTCTGTTTTTGTTAGAAAAAAACAATAATGAATTATGTAATATAGCCGATTGGTTCGATGCTAACAAATTGATTGTTAATTATGAGAAAACTAATGTTATGTATTTTCGAAAACCTCATGTATCACACAATTGTTTAGATTTTCATATACAAATTAATGATGTTACTTTAAATTTGGTTAACTCTGTCAAATTCCTAGGATTTATAGTTGATGATAATCTGTCATTTAAGGAACACCGTGTCTGTATAAGTAATAAGATGTCAAAGAACATAGGTATATTATCTAAATTACATAGTACCCTTACTGAAAAGCACCTATTTATGCTTTATAATTCTTTATTACTTCCCTATATTTATTATGGTAATATTACTTGGGCAAGTTGTGGCACTACTAAATTGAACCCTATACACAGACTGCAAAAAAAGGCCTTACGCATAATTATGTTCGAACTCCCCTTACTTAGCTCCGTCAAGCCCAATATTTGCAAGATTAAACACATTGACAATTTTTGATATTCATAAAATTCAAATTGCGATCTTGATGTATTACGTGAAACATAATTTAGCACCTCTTAATATAATTTATTTATTTCAGTATAATAAAGATTACCATCAATATAATACCCGTTCCCACTCTAAATTCCATTATCCATTAGCACTGAATCAGTCAACTCTTAATGCATTTAAATATGTTGGTCCTCGAATATGGAATTCCCTCTCTTCTGATGTAACTTCCAGCAGTAATGTTACTTCCTTTAAAACCAAACTCAAACGTTCAATAATAATTACCTATGTCAAATAAACATGTAATTTCATTTCTCCTCCCTACGTTTTCTTACTTCACCTTTTCCTATTTCCCTTTGCCTGTATGTTTAGTGTTTAATGTTTTTCCTTTGTTGTTTTTTTTAAATTAAGTTTGTTTTGTACTATCTCATGTTTATTGAATGTATATTTCTTTATGTATTGGGTACCCCATTCATCAAGCCTTGGCTTTTAGGGGTATCCTGACCATTTAAACTGTACAATTTTCATACATGCATGATTTGTATATTGATTTTTTTATTTTTTTTAATGGTTTAATAAAACGAATTGAATTGAAAATTGAAAGCGTGTATAACAGGCTTTTTAGTATCAACTACGGAAATGGTGGTGGTTGGTGGTGGTGGTTATTTTACCTGACTGCTAAGAAAGCATAAATGCTTGTAAGTTAGCAACCAGACGGCCGACGGCTTTAGGTCCTCTCCGAAGGACCTGGTAATGAAGATTAATGCCTTACCAAAGGGAACTAGCGCATCACCTTGGTTTCGAACCCGGGTCACCGGATTACGAGATCACTGCTCTACTGGAGGAATCCATTGTGAAGTAGGGCTTGTAGAATGTGGATCCCTCAAATAGAAAAACGCTAAGCCGGTCTACTTCCATAGATTTCCATGTTAATCTTTAGAAACGCGCTGATATATCGCATTTGTATAACTGACAATCTGTCTCATATTCAAATGCGAAAAATATAACCGATTTGCTGATCCTACTGCCATACCTGGTGTTCTGCAAAGGGATTTTGATTCTCAGCATACGAAAGGTCATAGATTCATTCCTACATGTGCCTTGAAATAGAATTTCTAGATAGACGGCGCCATATAAATGCCTATTAATATTATTATTATCATCATTTACATCGGCAACGTGTTTTTAACCAACATTTGAACTTCTTTACAATTATTGGAAATTCGAATTGAAAGAAATATATATTAAACGAAAAGTGAAAATATAAATTAAATTATAATCACGGGCGCCACCGGGTAGGTTTTTTTCTTCAAGAGTGTGATACGTGTGTTGCGGCAAAAAAATTTGCCGTTACGTTTTGCAAAAATTGGCCGTCGACAATTTGTGCCGCAACATACGTGCCACACTACATTTGCTAACCAGTTTGCCGAAAAAATGTCAACAATCGAGAAAGCAAAGGAAAATTTAAAAAAAGAAGAAGACAAAGAGTGACAGAGATCTAGAGAGAGATATATATATACAGAGAGAGAGAGACAGACATACATACATACATACAACGAGATAGAGAGGGTGAGACCATGGGCGTCAATCCTTACGTAATACCTATTGTTCAGGGGGGGGGGGGTGAATGAATAGATCACCCCCCCCCTGAACAATAGGTATCAATTACAGATTTACGCCCATGGGTGAGACAGAGAGAGAGAGGGGGTGGCGGTGGTCCTCATATGTGATTTTGTTGTCGTTGGTATTTAAAAGGTACTATGTCCCATTTGCAGGCCTACAAAAATGAAAAGGTTAAATTCCACCGGCATTTGAAAGATAATACTAATTTAGAACTTCCCTTAAAACGAAAGGGCTTGAAATATCTTTTAGTGGAAAAAAAGAACCGTTAGTTGTCGAATCGACTTTAGTGATTGCAATCTATTTAGTAAATAGTCTGATTTTCAGGCCCTTATATATACCAAATGGTCGCGCTGTGTGCTGCGCAAAGATTCAATCAGTTTAATTTTGGCCATTACAAGTAGTGCGTAATCGATGTTAAAGCTCATTGTATGTACACTGTCGCTCATATAGTTGGAATATTTTTGTTTTACCCCCAATTTATGGAATTATTTTGAAAATAATTTAAAATTAATTTATCTAGATAATAGTATACATTCTCAGATTTTATTGAATAATAATTTGCCAATGTGTGTTTTGCGTGACTGTAAAAGCATGTGTATGCTACTATGCTTATCAACTATGGGACCTACGCCCTTAAGTCATAAATGACAATTATGAGGATTAATGCCCCACAAAAGGGCACTAATATAGCTCATCGACACGGTTTTGATCCTGGGGCCTCACAGTTACGAGGCAATTGCTTTGTCACTGAACCATGACTGTAGGCAGCGGGGGCTAGGGTAGGGGGCAGTTTCCATAAATTAAAAAAAAAGCAATACATTTTCAATAATTTATTGCATTTTACCCCAGTCCCCAACATAAAAAAAAAATCCTCTGGACGGCCATGCATTATGGCTCAAGGCATGGTCACATTAAGAGATTTAATGTGGATATTCCAAGATAATCTATCATCAATTTCAATCCCTAAATATCTGATACTTCTTACTTGTTCTATTGTTTCAATATCAATACGCACCTTAATTCATCGTTACCTCGTGTGTTACTACTCAACAGCATAACATTACTCTTATTAGTATTAATACGTAATCTATTTTTACAATACCATTCATTTAAAGCATATAAATCTGCTTGGAGCTTAGATGTAATGACATTAATATCCATATCAGAAACATAATAGACAACATCATCAGCGTATAAATTACATGTACTTAACCGTAAGCAATCAGTAATCATTTATAAAAACAAGAAAGAGGGAGGGGCCTAAAATACTCCCCTGAGGAATTCCTATAGTAATATCCTTTGTTTCGGACAGTTTACCATGACAATAAACTGCTTGTTTCCGACCAGATTAAAAACTAGAAAACCATTAAGTTCAGTATTTAAAATACCATACTTATTCAATTTGGACAACAAAAGTTCATGGTCAATACAATCAAAACATTTAGAAATATCAAGAAAACAGGCACCAACTGTTTCCTTTTCATTAAAAGATTCGTACCAATCATCAATGCCTCTATGTAAACATGTATTAGTTGAATGATTTGGCAAGAAAGAATATTGGTCAACACTAATAAGATGATTAGTCTGCAAGTAAGATAAACAAATTGAGACTGAACTTCCTTTTTCAAGCAGTTTAGCAATATGACATACGACTGAGATGGGTCTATAATTTGAAATATTATTCGTATCACCGTTACCTTTATAAACAGGCGTAGGCCTAGTTCTGGCCAGTTTCCAATCATTTGGTAAAATCCACAATTTAAACTTTCATTAAAAAGATGATTAAGAGAAATATTAATATAAGGAGCTGAGATTTGAAGAAATTTTCTATCAAATTCTAAGATATCATTATCTTATTCAGATATATTATTGGCTGGTATAGCCCGGGGATTAGGCCACGAGGAAAAATATATAGATATTCCTCGCGGTCAAGAGAATGTGTACTACATCACATCCAGTTAATATAGGATTTCTCGGTCATTTTCGTAAGCTTTTCATTCGTTTTGATACAAAGTTCATTCAAATTCGCGAAATAAAGCTGCCGGCGTGTTAATTACATTCAAAATAACACTGTTTTCATTTGATTTACTTATTCGGTCAATGGATTTAGCACTTTTTTCGTTCAATTTAACAACCGCTTACAAATGCGCAGTTTGCATTCATTTTCGTCAATAATGGCAAATCGGACGTCCGTACCATTCAATTTCACTTTGGGTCATTCTAAATAACAAAGTTTTCATTCATATTCGCCTATATTTAGAAACCTATGGTATACATGGTATATGCACATGTTTCTCATCTAAATTAAACAAATGAGTTATATAACATGCCTAGATGTCTTGCCCGTCAACATGTAGAGGGTTAAACATCTCTAGATATAAGATTGGACATCATCTTACTGATGTTCTCATCACGGACTTTATCGTACTCGGTCATCTTTTGGAAGTGATATTACGTAGACGAACATGGTAATGTAATGCATGATGTAACTATGATCATTAACATTATAACCAAATCAAGATTTCATATTGTATACGTGTATTCTTTAGTTTATGTCCACATGACATGAGTTATTGAGATGTGCGCGCAGTGAGCATACAATGTATCAAACTCATTAATGATTGTGTAGCGTGATCGTGATTGTAATTGAGATGGTGATTACGATTGTGACTGTGATGGTAATTGTGACTGTGATCACGATCGTGATTGTGATTCAGTGTGATGGTGATTCAGATTTTGATGTGATTATGATTGTGATTGAACTGATACTCATAGATTGTTCTTAACATGTTCAATACAGACTAAATATAATAACACAAATATAAATGGCTTCAAAGAGATTACGAACATCGAATAAATTATCAAAAACAAAACAAAACAAAACATTACAAATAAATCAATGTATAGAGTATTGATACCTGCCCCCCCCCCCCCCCACCATTATGGTACGCCACTCCAATAAATACAACCGTAGTCTGTAAACACACACTTTGCATGCACTTATATCATTGCATATTCATAAAAAGACACTCTTGCTTAGTTCCATGCTTATTCTATATTGATGTGGCTAGGTTTTGATCTACTTAACACATGATCGTTCAGTTGCTAAATGGTGATGATTTAGAGGGTATACATAATTATACACCCATAGTGAGGACAAATAAGATGTTTGTGGCTCACCAACCCATACAATTTGAAATGGATTTAGCATGGAACTAAGCTTGCGGGGTTTTATATAATCATACTGGGTAAGATTTACATGTTTAATTTGTCTGCAAAACGTGTGAAACTGTATGCAAAGAAACGAATTTGAATTCACGGAAGACGCTATTACGTAATCGCAAATCGTTTCGCTTTAAATTGAATGAAACTTGTACGAAAAAGAAACACGTTTTAATTCGAATGAAAATGAAATGTTTTTGAATGATCGTTTTAGGAATTGAAATGCTAAAAAACGAATTTGAACGAAAAATAACAGCTGCGGTGACAGAATCGGCGAAATTGAAGGAACATAAAATGAATTTGTGTGGCCAACTTACGAAAGTGACCGAGAAATCCTATATTTAGTATATTAGATAGCCTTTGAAAGTTTGAATACGCTTTGTAATTATAAAATTAATAGTATTTGACATCTCTCTCTTTCTCTCTCCCTCTCTCGCTCCCCCCCCCCCTCTCTCTCTCTTTCCCTCTCTCTCTCTCTCTCTCTCTCTCCCTATCTCTCTCTCTCTGTCTCTCTCTCTCTCTCTGTCTGTCTCTCTGTCTCTCTCTCTGTCTCTGTCTCTGTCTCTCTCTCTCTCTCTCTCTGTCTCTCTGTCTCTCTCTCTCTCTCTCTGTGTCTCATTCTCACTATCTCTCTCTCTCTCTCTCTCTCTCTCTCTCTCACTCTAGCCGCGTCAAATGCGGACGGCTAAGACAATGCAAACAATAGATACACGTATGGTTGCTTGGATACGGTACGACAAAGAAATATATTCATTTGACCACGTAGTCAATATATAAAACATCGAATAAAGACCGGAATTGAAAATATTCTAATTACTCTCCTCATGATCGATATCACGTGACGTCCAATCAAACCTTTGTATACTTGACATTTATCGAAAGAAGAGGAATCATCCATAAACTGGATACTTTTCATCGGAGATTCTTCGAAAGTGTTAACTTTTGAGCACACTTTAGTTTCTTCAAAGTTTTCCTTTTTTTTCTTCTTCAAATACAAGTACGGATATCAAGCCAAAAAGGTTTCTTTGCCCAGCGCTAGAGTATCATGGTTTAAGCTTATGACACTTGGGGGATATTGTTTACCCCAGATACTTTTTAATAGCCTACTAAAAATACCTAAGTGAGAAGAGAAAAGCTGGGCCTTAATCTCTACAGTGTGAGTCAAAAAAAACTTTACACCTAGAAAAATGCTAATAATTTTAAGAATCATTTATGAAAAGTAAATTATTATACACCATATGAAAGAGTGTTTCATCCCAAATCGTTTGGTACCATTTTGGGTGGTATTTGTTCACGCTTGGATAAATAGGAGGCATTGTTTGCGAGAGTGCAAAAATCGACTTGCGCCAAATAATGCTTATGTGATGTTTGAATAAAACAATTGGGATTTCGGTATTAATTCGGTCTTTGCAGATCCAAATAACATCCCTACCAAAATTAATCATGTCACACATATCAAAACACACACAGAGTCACACTCAATAAGTCACACAAACACACGCACACACTCGCACATACACACACACACACTCGCATAGCAAATTTAGATGTGACAGTTTGGATCGGCCTTCTTGGAAATGGAAGTCTTCTTGGACCCTTCTTCTTTGAACAGACAGTGAATGGGGAGCGCTATCTAAGAATGATAGATGATCAGGTCGTCCCGGCTCTGAATCAGATGGCACGATTTAGGCGTCAGAGAAACGGTCCTTTCAGGCACATTTGGTGGGCACAAGATGGTGCCCCTGCTCACAGGACAAGGATTGTGATGACCAGGTTGAGAGAACTCTTCGGGAACAGGATCATCGCTCTGAACGAACCTGTGGAGTGGTCACGTCGATCCCCGGACCTAACACCGCTTGATTTTTTCGTCTGGGGTTATCTCAAGTCTCGGGTGTACCAGAGCCCACCTGCGAACCTTAACGGACCTACGAGAGAGGATCAGGCCGGATTGAGAGCGAAGCACTTGGGAGAGACAGGCGCATGCTTCGTCGAGTGTTTCAGGAGATGCTCCATCGCGCTAGAAAGTGCATCGAAAGGGACGGAGGTCATGTCGAGGAGTAGATGAACGGACAGTTACTTGCTGTTCACAAATTAAGCTTCAAAGGATCCATGATGATAAGCATTTAAATTAACATTATCATCATAATTATGATGATCGTTAACAATTTGAAGATCCAGTAAAAAATAAAGTATTTTACTCCAAATGAACACCATTATCATATGTTTGTGTGTGTGCGCGTGTGTGTGGGTGGGTGTGTTAGTGTGTGTGTTTCATATGTGCGTGTGTGTGTGTGTGTGACTTTGCTACTGAAAAAAGCATCTGCAATGCATCTCATTTCATACATTCAATTCATTCTCTCACTTTAAGACTTTGGCGCAATTCGATTTTTGCACTCTCGCAAACAATACCTCCTGTTCATCCAAGCGTGAACACATTCCATCCAAAAATGGTACCAAATGATTCAGGGTAAAACACTCTTTCATATGATGTATAATACTTCACTGTTCATAAATTATTTTTTAAATTATTAGTAATTTCCTAGGTGTAAAGTTTTTTTTGACTCACACTGTAGTGCAACTATTTCTACATCATTTCGAATGAATTGAACTTTAAAAATGCATGAACTGGTTGAGCAGTAAGAAATAAATGTTTGATTAGTTGCAGGTTGCAAGTAGTTCAGTCGAGGATTAGAATAGAAAGAAATATAAGAGTATATTTACTTGTGACATCTCGAGGTTAAATACATCAAAGTGGAAAAGAGGTCGAATGAAGTAAACTTTAAAATGCATGAAATGGTTGAATAGTAGTAAACAAGAAATAAATGTTTTATTAGTTGGAGGTTGCGAGTAGTTCAGTCGAGGATTTCAATATAACAAATATAAGAGTACATTTACTTGTAACACTGGAGGTGGAAAAGGTCAAATAAACACTTGAAAATAAGCTATATATTAATTACGCATGACAAAACATCCAAAGGTTTAATGATAATAATAATAACAACAACAACAATAATATCTATTTTAATAATACAAATAAAAGTAATAATAGTAGTAATAATATTAATAATAAAATAGTAATAACACTAATAATAGTAACAATAATAACAATAATAATAATAATAATAATAAAATATAACGAAACAAACAAATTATGATAATAATGATGATAATTACAATAATGACTATATAATATACATAATATGATATCATATTTACTGGACTAACTATGTTCTAGCTTGCGACGTTTCACGTCGACTTAAAATAAAAATAATAATGAAAATTATACAAAAATAAAATAATAACAATGGGTTCTTGTAAAACGCTCATGTCTGGTACATTGCCAAACTGGTGCTCCATTATTATTACCCTGGCTTTAGAATGGCCGCCATTATGGTGCTCTATCAAGTCCGACCAGAATCATAAATTTTCTTCTTCAATCTGAAAAGTCTTCTATTATATTCGTATCGATATCGAGGACGAAATGACCTCGAATGACAATGTAGTAAATTAAAGCCCCACTGCACTAGTTTGGCCAGGAGGGATTGGACCTCCATGCAAGATCACTGACAGGTGGTTATCTCATCAAATCAGCTCTCAATTGACATACGAAAATGAGGATCATGGGGGACCAATGTTTACTGATTAGGCATTGTTTGCTATATAGAGGGCACAAGTAGCTATAAGTAATGCAGTGAGGCTGTAAAGCATAATATGAAAGAGATAATGATCGCTGAGAACAAAAAAATCTAACGAAAGCGAGATATAAATATTTAGGCGATCTCACAACTAAATAACTTTGCACTGGCGTACCCAATTAAATTAAACCATGACTTATGTTCAATTCCATACAAGCGATTTATAAATGGTCGTGATATCACATGATTTTCAACAAAATGCGCGTTTCTCCATTTACGTTGCAAACTGACACATTCCAAAATAGCCAGGAAGCGCATAATGCTTTTTAGAGTCACTAATGGGCCTTAGTGGCCACTAACGGTAACATTAGTAGAAAATTGCTTTCAAGAAGCTACTGCGACAAGCACTGCTGGGAGATAACATGCTACCCACCACTGTTTGCTATAAGCAAACAGGTTAATCAGGCCAGGAGAGCCATGTTCAATTTGACTTGCAAGGCAAAGAAATTGGGCTTACCTCTTGATGTTCAATGTGAACTTTTTGATCAGTTAGTTGTCCCGATTTTATTATATGGAAGTGAAGTATGGGGTTTACAGAATTTAGAATGTATTGAAATATTTCATAGAAAATTCCTTAAAAGCTTGTTTAAACTTAACGGTGGCACTGCTAACTGTATGGTATATGACGAAGTTGGTAGATTTGTTTTAGCAGGTAAAGTGAAGAAACGTATGATTAATTTTTGGGCGAGGGTTAGTCAGGGTAAAACATCTTTCTTATATTATCTATAGTCTGTTACGTAAGCTACATGAAAGTGGGTGATGCGGATTTTAATAAGTCATCAATATTCATATCTTTACCGAGGACAATATGACCTCGGATGACCATGTAGTATAATAAAAATATAAAATGAAAGAGAAAATTATCGCTGAGGGAGAACAAAATCTAACGAGAGCGAGATATAACTATTTAGGCGATCACACAACTACATAATTTTGCCTTTTCATTCTGATAAGGCCTAAATATTCATATTGTTATCGAAGACAATATTATGACCTCTGATGACATACTGTAAATCAAAACTTAATACGAAAGAGATAATTATCGCTGAGGGAAAAAATCTACCGAAAGCGGGATATAATTATTAAGCCTTTCACACAACTAAATAATTTTACCTTTTCATTGTGATAAATCTTAAATATTCATATTGATATCGAGGACAAAATGACCTCGGATGACCATGTAGTAAGTGATAATTATCGCTGAGAACAAAAAAAAACTTACGAAAGTGAGATATTACTATTTAGGCGATCACACAACTAAATAATTTTGCCTCTTCATTCTGAAAAGTCTTCAATATTTATATCATTATCGAGGATTATGACCTCCGATGACAATGAAGAAAATTAAAACATAAAACGAAAGAGAAAATTATCGCTGAGGGAAACAACATCTAGCGACAGCGAGATATAACTATTTAGGCGATCACACAATAATGGATTTGTGGCCTTTGCCGTCATTTCAATCATTTGGGATTTCGTATAATGGGAAGACGTGTGTAGGTGTAAGTGTATTGTGCCAGAGTATCGTGGGACATGCAACCTTGTTTGGGCATTCATTTATTCAGGAATGAGAGAGAGAGAGAGAGAGAGACAGACAGAGATAGAGACACAGAGAGACAGGCAGAGAGAGAGACAGAGAGAGAGGGAGAGAGAGAGAGAGGAGAGAGAGGAGATAAAGTGGGAGAAATAGATAGAGAAAGTGAGTAAGGGAAATTTGGAAGATAGAGTATGAAATAATCTAGATAGGGAAGGATGGGTAACAAAAACAAAATAAGGGGAGTGAGAGTAAGTGACAGAGAGAGGGAGAGAGAGAGAGGGGGAGGGTGTATCAAAGCATATTACAACAAACTCAGTGCTGAATTGATATTCAATATTATTTCCAGATTTCTATAAACACCTATCACTATATCCCGTTTACTTATATAAGCTTTCTGTGTCAGACATAATTATCAACAAAATTTTCTTTTTCATTTTCATCCTCATCGTTATCATCCACTGGTTCATCATCATCATTTTCATCATCATCATCATCATCATCATTATCATCATCATCACCATCATCATCATCGTCATCATCACACCATTTGTTCTATTATCGCCCACCCCCCCCCCCCCCCCTCCCCACCCCAGGCTTTCACGATATCAAGCAAGCGGATACTGTGGTATAGCCCTTTTCTTGTGTAGAGACCTGGCGGTTGACAGTTTAGAAGTTCAGGTTTGAGGTTGTATTTTAAAGGTAATACAAAGTTATGGTATGGGGTCAGTTATGAATTTGGTTCAAATGAACATATTGGAAGCATATGCGATCCTACAATATTCAGTGATCGTTGTCGCGGTTGACATCGAGTCTAAAGTTATGGAATTGTAAACAATAAACTTGTTATGTTGTATAGCTTTCTCTCAAGGTCAAGATATTAATTAAGCTATAAAACAATATTTCTTGACTAAAATCGACCGATTAGCTATTCCCGTTTGGAATTTATATATCAAAACTACATATTCTGATAATTTCATGGTCGCAGCTACCATTATACGGCCGTAGGCGCTATTTGAAATTTATCACAATAATTTTTCTCGAAAACAGAAGTGATTTAGAGGCTAAATTTTCTAGTGCTGATAATACATCCATAGGGGCAACCACATTATATTAAAATTGTAAAAAATCACTATCCATCCAATTTTCAAATTTCCCAAAACTTTGTATTACCTTTAAGAGTAGCGTAGCCATTTTCATTTAGGCACCGATCTAACTCTATAGGTGTATGCAGTCTAAGAGCACAAGGCAATCAGATGAAGATATTTTTGTTGTCTCGTTGTCGTGTCATCTTCTTTTTCCACACCTTCCCTTTCATTGTCTCTGTCGCTGTCTCTCTCCCATTATCATCTGTTTTCATTTCTTTTCAACGCTTCAATTAGGGCACATCCAGCAATATAACCTTGTAGCTGCCCCATTCTATTTCAGTCGATCTGAGGACACTTAATGGATGTATAAATGTAAATAATAATTTAGTTTTTTTTTAATATTTTTTTTAAAGGTAAAGACCAGTATTGGAAACGCCCCAATTTCAAAAAATGAAATGGAAGCTCTTATACCAATCATGTGAAAGAATATGTTTTGATTAATACATGATGATACCAAAATTGCTGGGAAACCGCCTACTAATTGATATATTTGGTAAATTAGTTTATCTATTGGTATGTGAGAGATAAACGCACGTGTCGCGCACGTGTGCGTAGTCCCAAATACATCTTTCTGTGTACAGTGCTTGTAACTTTACGAAGACTGGGCCAAATTTCTTATCATTTTGATGATTCCAGAACCTTGCAGTACACACCAATACTTGTATGCTAGATGATCAACCTTTTCTGATTCCACAACGTTTCTTTCACAATGCAATCGCGTGACCATAACTGGTCTTTATCTTTAAAATAGCTGGCGATGCAGCTCATTCCCCTCTGCTTCCAAACTCTGGAACAGAATTCCCTCCTCAATTGAAATCATCACCCACGGTATAACAATTCAAACAGAGTCTGTATGACATACCTATTTTTAAATCATTTGCATTCATTGAACTCATTTGGTCACTGCTTGGTAATTTGTAAGGCCTTCATATTTAAAAGCCCATCTGCACTAGTTTGGCCAGGAGGGATTAAACCTCCCTGCATGGTCACTGACAGGTGGTTGTCTCATCAAATCAGCTCTCAATCAACATAAGAAAAATAGGATCATGGGGACCAATGGTCACCGATTAGGCATTGTTTGCTATATAGAGGGCGCAAGTAGATATACGTAGTGCAGTGGGCCTTTAAGGGTATCACTGAATCATGGATGGCATCTATCTCGAGCAAATGTATTTGAATTTGAATTTATTCATTTCTATATAATACTGTTGGTCATAATGGGGGAATAATTATTTTTACCCCAATTTATGGAATGATTTTGACAATGATTTATTCCTAATAGATCTAGATAATAGTATACATTCTCAGATTTTATTGAATAATAGTATGTGAGTGTTTGTTTTGCGTGACTGCTAAAGCATACACTCTTATTTCCACGGAGTCAAATTTCACTCTAAATGGCGTCAGCTGGGAGTCAACTCTATTCCTAGTTAAAGTGACACGGATTCCGAATCAATTTGACTCGGATTGTGTGGCATCAGCTGAGAATTGACTCAATTCAGAGTCAAGATGACTCCTTTTCCGTGTCACTTTAACTAGGAATAGAGTTGACTCCCAGCTGACGCCATTCAGAGTGAAATTTGACTCCGTGGAAATAAGAGTGTATGTGTGCTACTATGCTAATCAACTAGGGGGCCTACGTCCTTAAGTCATAACTGACAGTAATGAGGATTAATGCCTCATAAAAGGGCACTAATATAGCACATCGTACGTCGCCGCCGCGACAAATACAAAAAACAAAGAAAATGCAATAAATTATCAATAATTCATTGCATTTTGCCCCGACCCCCAACATAAAAAAAATCCTCTTTATGGGCATGCCTTGAACCATAATGCATGGCCCTACAGAGGACTTTTGTTCCTGTTGGCGACGTACCCTAGCCCCCGCTGCGTACAGTCATGATTCATTGACTAAGCAATTGCCTCGTTACTGTGAGGCCCCGGAATAAAAACCGTGTCGATCAGCTATATTAGCGCCCTTTTGTGTGGCATTAATCCTCATTACTGTCAGTTATGACTTAAGGACGTATGTCCCCTAGTTGATTAGCATAGTAGCACACACATGCTTTGGCAGTCACGCAAAACAAACACTCGCAACATATTATTCAATAAAATCTGAGAATGTATAATATTAGCTAGATCTATTAGGAATAAATTAGTGTCAAAATCATTCCATAAATTGGGGTAAAAATAATTATTCCACCTTTATGACCAACAGTGTATATAGATCCATGTTTCCAACTACATAAATATAGATTGATATAAATGTTTCTATTACAGTAAATGGAACATGTGAAATCACGTTTTGCATCCATTTAAAGCCTATCTGCACTAGTTTGGCCAGGAGAGATTAGACCACCCAGGAAGGTCACTGACAGGTGGCTATCTCATCAACTCAGCTCTCAATTAACATTTTAACAAAAGAGGATCACGGGGGACCAATGGTCACCGATTAGGCATTGTTTTCTACATAGAGGGAGCAAGTAGCTACAAGTAGTACAGTGGGCCTTTAGACATAAGTCAGATATACGAGGGCTATAGCGGAAGTTGAAGCTTAATTTGCTTGCAGCCCTCTCCTGCATCAAGGACAAAAGATAATAAGGGAAGAGAGCGAATTGGAAAGAAGGAGAAAGAGAGGGGAAAGAGCGCTGATTTTCTAAATCGCACCTGTCGCTTTAAAAGAATACAGGTTCAAAGATATGTCAAGCTTCACCTAGATTATATTCCGATTCCCTGTTCTCAATCATAAATAATACTTGTCTTCTTAAAATAGTGACTCTAATTTTAAAAAAAGGGGGTGAATTATTCATAGTGTGTTAAAGGAGTTTTTATTTTCTCATTTCAAACTGAAGACCACCTCCCTTCTTTATAAGGTTCAAAGATAATTTGTTTCTTTCGATATTTGTCAATATTATCCAAGATCACATTCCAATTTCCCGTTCTAAATCATAAATCATTTCTGTCTTATTGAAATCCCGACTCTAATAAAAAAAATTGTGAATTATTCATTGTATGGCCTGTAAGAGATTTCCTATTTATGGTAAAAGTGGAGCCGTTATATTGCGAAGGATAAGCAAAAGATCAATGTTCTATGAAAATGTCTTCCTTTTTAGATTGTTATTAGATATTTCTGATTACAAGTTTTGATAATTTATCGAGAATTCGCAGAGGACCCATCCCTGGCGCACAATTTATATAAATGATTAATTTGCTTTCGATATTATATAAAACTGATCAGCAGCGTCGGATGGATAGGATAAGAGCAATTATTATGGAAAATAAACTAAAATGCAAAATGTCAAAAAAATATTGCATGTATTTTTGTATCAGAGAAGTAAAGAACTAGTTATAAAGATATCAAAATGATAAAGATTTCAACATTTTCTCAGGATGACCGGGAGAGGGGTTCCGGCACCTGTAATGAAGGTAATGGTGGTGGCGTCTTGTATGGCGTACATATCAACCTCGCCGTGACGCTCCTGGGCCCTGTTTCATTAACATTATCAGTAACAAGTAACAATAACTGTTATAAGCTATTGAAATGGTTTTATTTCATTGGCTGAGAGCAGATTTGTAATGGAAATTTAGCTTTTGTTTTGGATAACAAGTTTGGTGAAACAGGGCCCTGGCGCTCCAACAATATTAGAAATTGTTTTAGATATTTTTTCTTTCCAAAAAATGATACAGATTGAATCGAAATAAATTGCAAATAGGCCTTTGATTGTGAGATATAAAAGTCAGTCATTTAATCAATCATCAGATAATTGCAACGATAATATAAAAAAAGATATACTTTTATACATACAAAATAATACAATAATCTCTGTAAATTACGTATAATACTGGTCAGAATTGTATTAGAAAAAGTAATATAACTGAATACATAGCAATTCATGCCTAGATAGTGCGGGATTCCGGCCTTCCGGGTGACCGACACATTAGTTTAAAATCATCCAGACTTCTTCAGAACAAAGTCAAATATATTGCAGTCTTATCAAAGTCAGTGTATTTAATATGTCTCTAGGACAAGTACCCCCCTAAGGCAACCACCCTCTAGGGTGTCTACCCCCGGGACAACTACCCCCGGACAACTACCACACAGACAACTACCCCTAGGGCAACTACCCTAGGACAACTACCCCGAAGGGCAACCACCCTCTAGGACGTCTACCCCCGGGACAACTACCCCCGGACAACTACCCCCTAGGACAACTACCCCCCGGACAACTACATCTAGGACAACTTCTACCGGACAACTATGCTAGGGGTAGTTGTCCAGGGGTAATTGTCCTGGGGGGGAGGTAGTCGTCCTACAGGATGGTTGTCGTGGTGAAATTTTCCTATAGGGGGTAGTTGTCCTAGGGGGTAGTTGTCTGGGGGTGTTTATCCGGGGGTGGATGTCCAGGGGGTAGGTGTCCGGATACGATTTATTATATATAAATATAATGCCATGTGGAACACAACAAGGTAAAATGCGAACGTTCACTTTCGCATACCGCAGTAACACTAACGAGACCGACACCATGCAGACCGAACAAAAAGTTACATTACTCACGATGGCCAAATATTGGTCGGTTCGGAGTCGGTTTAGCGGTGTGACCGGGTATAACTCGCCATTACTACACATTTTCGCTACATAAAAATTGTACCATAATGACAAACTCTTGCAATCTGGAAATGGTTTCTGTAGACCTACTATGGCAATGATTAATGATTACATGCGTGATAAGTTTAAAGTACTAACCAGTGAGGCAAACGGGGACATCGTCGTAGACCCACAACCCATGATATTATTGCTCTAGGAGCTTATGGCCACTTGTTGACTGTTTGTAAGGCAGGAGGTACAACATGACGACACTATTATATATAGGAACGTGTATTGATAAGCAACCTCCGTAATGTATAAACCTCTATGCTAACACCATTAGCTTATTGCTTTAATAGTAATCACACTTTTGAAATAAGAATAATTCATTTGGCACGAATAAATCATTAATGCCTCTTAAATATTCAAAGAAAATATTCATTGATCCTTGTAAGAATCTATGATTAGTACTCAGGATGACCTATACTCGATGTGACCAAATTTTTGGCTTTTGTCAAAATTCGTTACCATGCACTAAATAACCTATTAATTAGAATGGTTGGTTGATTAATTTGTTTTACCCGACTGCTATGAAACGCACGCGCATTGTATGCTTGATATTAATCAACCAGGAGACCAACAGCGGTTATTTAATAAAGATCCATAGTTATCACTTCGGTCATACAACCGAAGTCTGCCGATTCATAGATGAAATGCAATCAATCAATACAGAAACAACAGTTTTAAAAATTCGCGATTGCGCTACGTCGTCGTCGAATTTTCTTGGCGGAATCTAGTTATGTGTTTCCTTCTAAGATGAGATAAGAATACCCTAGCAATCATTGCAAGTCGCCTACAGGTGGCGTTGTTCATCTGACTTTTCTTTACAACATACTCAGCTAGACCCGTCTCTTTCAACGAGCCTCGTGAAATCTCGCGAATTCTCGTCCCTTCCATACACTGGTCTTTCATCTTGGCGCACATGTCTTTCAATTCGGCCACCTCGGCGGCCATTTTCGTCCTTCCGTAGGCGTCGATCTTTCTCCATAGAGTCTTATTGAAGTGATCGTATAGTTTGACGTCACCCGCGTTCCACCAATCAAGGCGCTTCGCCACATCGTCCGCTGCTCTCTCGTCCTCCACAGACGGCACTGCAGTATGCGGGTCCAGCGAAATCTTGATCTTGCTATGCACGTGTACAAGGCTGCGCATATCCCAGCAGAAAAGATCCTTCAAAAGAATTAGCGACTCGTAAAAATATTCCATGATTAGGACCAAATGGAACTTGGAGTCCAGGAACTCGATGTAGTCCTGGACCTGTTTCGGGTTGTCGCTGAAGCTTCTCTCCATCCCTAGATCAAAGAGCGTTGGGTCCCGACCGTTGTGTCGTTTGTATTTTCCCGAGCCGTATTTTTGGTAGAAGAACTCGGGGTTCAGGGAGTACTGCTCCAGCGTAGCCTTGTAAGTGTTTTCCATGACAAAGTAAGTATACATGCTCCGGAACTGATCCGATGACTTCCGGATGATCGTGATGTATTTGGTATCCGGTGGCATCAGGTTCTTGATATCTGCCAGACACGAAAATAAACACATGGTACCATAGTAATGATTGCATGTAGCATGGGTTGTCTACTACAAGGCTATCAAAAATTTGAACAAATGATGTTCTGCATTAATTTACCGAACACAAACTATATAAATAAAGACATACATGATAACGTGATTGAACTATATGTGCCAATACAGCACTGTTGTTCTACTAAGGGGTCGAAAATAAACATTAACACATACTAAATCATACCAAGCTTGTGTGTTTCTTCATGAATCTTATTGAAAATCAGAATACTGTTAGTTTTGTTGATTTAAAGGGATACGAGAGATTTTGAGAAGGTTGATAGGTTTCGCCATCTTGGGATTACAATCAATAGTGGTGGAGCATGTGAGATTACAGTGGCCAGATGATGCAGATTTGGGTGGATAAAGTTTAATGACCTGGCCCTGATCCATGCTGGTAGAAGGTTTACGATGAGAATAAAAGGCAAGATATATAATATCGATATTCGTTTGTCTCGCAATGTATGGTCAACAAGGGATCTAAGAGATCACGACGTTTCGTGCGCCGCTGCAACACTTCGTCAGGTGATAAAATATATTATAAGCAAGCGTCTTTTATACTCTACTCTACTTGTTGACCATACATTGCGAGACAAACGAATATCACTAGCGATATTATTCTCGATACTATATCCGCAATGAGTAATATATTTAGCATTATGATCTTTAATGCCTGAGTGAGATCAGCGATGGCAGATGGTTCATAAACTTTGAATATTAAGACAGTGGAAGAAGGTATCTTGAGGAGAACAGAAAGAGCCATGATATTGAAGATGTGAGGTGTGAAACTGTTTGATAGAAAGATCACAAGTGAGCTCATGGAAAGGTTGGGTCTGGAAGAAACTGTGGTGGAAGTGGTTAAGAGAAGTGGAGTGAGATAGATGGGTCATGTGTTGAGAAGGGAAGACGAGGAATCTGTGTAAAGAGTATGGAATATGGAAGTAGATGGCATAAGAGGGAAAGGTTTTCATTCAATTCAATTCAATTCATCTTTATTAAACGATATAAAAGAAAATAGTATTATAATGCAATAAAACATATTGACATGATCATATACATGTACATGTATAAAATTAACATATCGTGAGGGGCAACCAAAAAAGTTCAAGATCTTGTGGACTGGTGCCCCTTTGACAAAATTAACAAATTAGTAAAACATTAATAATAATTACAAGCGGACACATCCAACACACACACACACACTCACCCAAGAGAAGGGAAGGAGAAAGAGAGATAACATGTACAGTGTACATATATGAGGTAAACTTATTAAAAAGATATATGGAAATCAAGAAGTATATTTATGAATAAAGTGACTTTTAAGTAAGACTTTGAAGGAGGAGGCTGCTGAACATGGACGAATGATTGTACTTAAATTATTAAAAATCTTCGGTCCTACATGTTTAAAAGAATTAGACATTTGCGTATTAGAAGTACTTAATGGACGGTGAAATTGGGAAGCTGAACGTGTGTAACGTATGGAAAATAATTATGGTGAAAAACCGGTAAGGTTGGCCTAAATGAGAAGAATGCTTTAAACGAGAAAATTGGAGGGAGTGTCATCATGGCACGAAAGTCAATAACCCCTCGTAAAAGGGAAGATTCCGACTTTAATTGAAGATGATGATTTGACCACTTTTAAGGATCAATTTAATGACAAAAAGTCAAAATCCGGCGTTTGATCTATTCAGAATGTACTTAGCAAATAAATATTTTCGGTAAAATTTTATTTGTTTTCTGAAATAATTATTTGCTTCGTGGGCACAGTAGCCAACATCAATCAGACAAGTTGCTTTATCTCTGCCACGAATTGAGCTTTGAAGACATACTTTCCATTTGAAAAGAAGAAAAAAAGTAGTACCATTTCGGACCCTGTTTCATCCAAAACAATTACTGCATCCTCGACAGTGATCAGGATGTATGGTCAGGATGAACTGTGAAGGGGCATTCAGCAGATCAATGTTAGTTTTCCTGACGTAGATTTCCATTAAACACTTGGGCCCGAATTCACAAAGAAGGTTTGTCGACAAACCTCGGTTTGTCGACAAACCTTCTTTTGTTTCGACAAACCTCCTGTTGTTATTTACACACCGGGTTTGTAAAAAAACGCGTCAAAACGCGTCATATGACGAACATAAACCTCGGTTTGTCGACAAACCTCCTTTGTGAATTTGGGCCTTGATATTTGTAGTCCTAACATTAGATTATGTCCACGACTTACCATCGTAGAAGAACCGGACATGGTTAGCCATAATGTTGATTTGTCTTCCCGGTCGCACCGGTAATATACTCGAAGGTTCAAACTCGCGCACTGATTGGATGTACACGTCACGTGCCGGCAGGGCAAAGGTCAAATTCTTTTCATCACCATATCGATAGATAATGTTCTGCAACGTCGAGCTTCCTGTTTTGTGTGTCTTAATGTAAACAATATTTGAATGAGGCTTGCACGTAGTATGATCCCCTTTCGAATCAAATGTTATCTTTTCATCGATAATGCTAGCACCATCAGTATCGTTTCTATTTGGTATCGTGTCAGCCCGGTTACGCTTCGAGGTTCGCCGAACGCCGATCTTGGAATCGGATAGCGGTTTGAATGCGATGTTCGATTTGCTCTTGTCCTTGGGATATATCCGTCGGATGTTCGGAGCCGGGCGTCCGAACGGATGCGAGAAAACCGCGTAAGAGGAGTGGTCATACCCGGCGTTGTCACCGCTAACCGATGATTCTCTGTCGCCTTCGCTTGCGTCATTGCTGACGTCATTCTTAGGAATAACGGATTTGGAGAGACGATTTTTGGTGCGGTGGATGACGGCTTGGTGCTGGAGATGGTTCATCCATCTGGAAAGACAATAAGAAAAGCTCGATTTAAAACATTACATCGTGAAATATATTTCTTATTACATAACCGCAAATCAACAATCTTGACCTCTGTTGGTCAAAAACACGAAAGCAACAACTACAATTGCATTTGTCATTGCCCTATGACATAATGCGAACATAAGGGTCTACAATAGGGTGTAAGAGACCGAAAGAAAAAAATAATACACTACTCCGAATATGCAGAAATCGGTCGGCTAATCGGTCGGTTTGTGACCGGTTTGGAATCGGTCGGTTAATCGCACGTTTTTTGGCCGGGTTGGAATCGGTCGGTTAATCGGTCGTTTTTTGGCCAGGTTGGAGTCGGTCTTGGCGGTGTGACTGCGATATCAAACTCAACACTATGCATGAACATGATGTTATACTAAACCGATATGCAACCTAAGCACAACCGAAACCTTTCCCAAACATTTATATTCTTTCGACAAAATAAAGTCTGGAGCAAACGCTGCAGCGTTTGCTCCAGCACGTGTGTGTAATTAAGTTTTTACAGACGTATATCAATCAGATGTGATTATTTACGTCTGGGGACCGACCATTAAACGTCACCATCCGAAAGACGTGACTCAGTTTCGAACCTGCGTCCTTGGCTGAATCAGTTTGCAACTTCCATTGTAAGCTGCATTATCATCAGTTTTATAGTCTATTTTCACGGAAGAGATCGCCAATACTTTCGAGAAAATCGCCTAAGACAGTTCCAATAACCTTGCCCATCATCACTTAAGTATAAACATATGTGAACATTACAATAACGTATTACATAATATGAAAATGATTTCCATAGTACTGATATTGGGTGGTATTCTCGAAAGAGGACTAACTTTAGTCCATGGTTTAATCCACCGACTAAGTATGGAATGCAAAGTGTCCATATGAATATATTTTTGAATAATTTGATATGTCCCTAAATTACCATGATAATTACATCATAGTTATATTGTTGTTTATTAATTATGTACTTACATTGTATTTTAATTTAGCGACATATTAAATTATTCAAAAATATATTCATATGGACACTTGGCATTCCATACCTAGTCGGTGGATTAAACCATGGACTAAAGTTAGTCCTCTTTCGAGAATACTACCAATTGGTTTTAAGTTGATTTCTTGAAAGTCTTTGCGGTCATGTCTGCCTTACCTATCACCGATCCATTCTAGCTTCTTGCCAGGCTCGTTTGCACTGCGCTCCTGCAGCTCCTGGGGTTTTGTACTGGTTTGTTTGTTGAAAGACAGGAGTAGGAGAAGGATGTAGATCCCTAAAGTAGCAGATAGGATGATGAACTTCTCAGGGGATATCTTACAGTAGTACCTCATCTTGACCACGGTCCGTTATCTTGAGCTGCAGAGAGAGAAAGATTGGATTGAGAAAAAATACATAACGAATGGGGCGTTGCAGGAAAGTTGTGATTGATTGCAAGTTGCCCAATATTATTTGCAACTGACATTTGCAGTCGATTGCAACTCAACTTTTCTTGCAACACCCCACTATAGTCTCCTATATTTCCTAGGATTTTGTTAGGATTCAAGTTTTAACAATCAAATTAAGTTAACTAGATCTAGCTTTTTATCCCCCCCCCCCCTTCTCCCTCTTTCTCCCTTACTAATGGGGCGTTGCAAGAAAGTTGAGTTGCGATTAATTGCAAATTTGCAATTAATCGCAAGACTTACGCTTGATTCTAAAGATTTAAACGCCCCATTAGGTTGATAAATTGCAAGGAATATGCTCGAATGAACCTGTTGAAACTGTCTATGCATTGTTTAAAATGATGTTACTTCCTCGTCAGAAAAACAAAACACTTGGCAAAAACAGCAACGATTTGTCCAATACCACAACCTATTTTATCAGGGAAGCTGTCTTGACAAAATCTTGTTTTTTAAGTTTTTTTTACAGCTGTGCCCAATTTAGTTCTGTCATTAATAATGGCAGAACTAAATTGGGCACAGCTGTTATGTTTATGTCATTCACATGTATTGATGTATCAAATTGCAAATTTTAAATTGATGCGTTTTTACAATGATTTATGAAAAGATGGAATCTAATAAAGCAAATTTAATTGAATTGAATCTCTTCTATAAATATTTTTTCTGCAACAGCAAAAAGAATGAAAAATATCACAAACTATGCATCTTTCCCATAATGTTGTCTTCTCTTTAAACTTCAATATCCAAGATAATCAAAATAGTTGAATATATTTATTTGAATGGAGAAGAGTGGCAATGAAACCTGGCCTACATATCACAACAAAACATTCGTGATGTATGAGGAAATCAGAGCCAAAGTTCACTTAAATCAGCTGGTCTATGGCGACACCTTCACGGAGCAATTGCGTTCTAACTTCCTTCCTACCGGAAATCTTCTCATTACTGTCCACATAAAGTATTATAACAAGTGAAACTATGAGCGAGTAAGATGGTTCAAAGATCGACCAGTCAGTCACCTCAGTTAATATGCAACATATTGAATGCTCTCAGGGGCATGTTTAAAGGCATTGTTTAACAATATTTCCAGTTTTACAGATCTGAGATTCATGGCCCTACGTGATTAATATCAGTGTCTGTGATATGGTGTAATATTGAAGCCCGTAACAAATTGCGCTTCCAAATGATCAAAAGTGCCTCAAAAAGTAAAAATCTTTGAGTGACCGGTTTTACCAAACTCATTTCCCCCATTAGTCTCTAGTGTTATGAAAAGTGTTGGAAAACGGTTTTGAAATTTCGAATTCCAATCATAAATATCTTGATAATTAGACAGGCGATCGGCTTGTCAAAGTCAAGGTATTCCTGAAAGGTATATAACTATGATTGCAGCATGAGCTAAATCCAGGATTTTGTTTAGAATCTGAGGCAAAGATACCGAATCCCTTTAACCTTTCCTTTGCCACATGTGCGAATAAGCACGGTCGCCCGTTTGCCAAGCGTGCTGATTGGCACAAAATAATAGGGATCCTTTGTGCAACACATTACCTTTGCAAAATAAATCATTTTCGGTCTTGACTAGCTACAAAACAACCCTTTCATCATAATTATAGACCTATACTGTAGATTAGCTTTTACACTGGAAACATTATTTTGATTAATCTTGAAACCCTTGGTATAACTATCCTATATGAAGTGAAATGTGGCACAGGAAGATTGATTGTATGGTACATTAAGATTTAAGATTTGTTGCAGCTTCTTGACAAAATCGTAGAGTCATTACACATGTTTATTGTTTTAAGATACAATATATTCAAATAGAACAAGCGGCTAACATAAAGAAAAATATTGTTGCCAATTTGAATAACAACATGTAATCGGGTTTTTTTTTCCCTTAATAAATCCCTGTCCTGAAAGGGTTATACATATTGAATTGAATTTCTTTATTGTCATTCACAAAATAAAATGAAGGCATAAAAATCGTTTTACAGCTCACATTTGTATAAATATAACAATACATTAACATATCATAGACAGTAACTACAAATAACATAAATAACATAACAATGTAATATAATTTAACCTCTCTGTTGAGAGCCAGGGGAGTTATTTGATTATTTGTACTCCCCTGGCTCCCAACAGACAATACTAACTTAAATAAATAGCAGAAAAAGTACATGACAACAATCAATGTCATATAACATATAAATAGAACAAGTTACAGCAAAGATCTAAAATCAATTATTCATCAATTGTTAAAAATTCCAGATAAAAACTGTTTATTTTGGGTATCAGACATAAACTAAAAGTACATCATACTGGATGGCAAAGAGGAAAGACAAGAGAGAGAACGAGAGAGAGAAAGGGAGAGAGAAAGGGAGAAAGGGAAAGGGAAAGAGAGAGAGAGAGAGAGAGTGGAAGAGGGGAACAGTTCAGTGTGAGATGATGCATATACAATTTCATTCAAAACATTGCTTTGTAATAGACATTATTTATATTGCACCTGTGCTTAGTACTGTTACATTTATGAAACACTGCTATGCATGCCAAGAAGTACAAATACAACTGTATGCTAGTACATGTACAGTACATATAGATGGTAGATACACTGTACAGTTGATATATCAGAAAGATTTCACGTTACTATTATATTAAAGGGGAAGTCCACTCTGATATCAAGTTGTTTATGATTCAAGCAGAACAGAGAGGAACAGGTCAGTGAACGTTTGAGCAAATTCCGATTAAAATAGTAAAGTTATGAATTTTTGAAGTTACGATCATTTTCAATAAAACACAAATTGGCAAGACTGTGACGTATCTAGTGAGCTCCTCTCCCATCATCCCATGTACTACTATGTAGTAAAAAAAAAAAAAAGAAGATATATCTATATACATTCCCTAAAAGAAAGTTCAGTCACGCATGCTCCCTAAATATTATTATTGCAAATAATAATTATTCAACCTTCTATAATATGGAAAATTTCTTTGCTTCAGTTCAGTTTACTTTCAAGGCTATTGTTTGCACTGTGTAGGCATATCAAACAGCTCGACTTTTCTATTTTTCTCTTTTCATTCAAATCTTTTCATCTATTGGATTGACGTGCGAGCAATGCATATAACCGTAAAATGAATATCTGTTTGGCGTGATTATTTACAGCGTTAATGACCGATCAAACATTAATCGACAAAAGCAATCATGATGCTAAGTGTTGATCAAATAGAGCATAACACTTGACATAACCCTTCTTCTCCTTCTTCTTCTTCTTCATCTTTGTCTTATATGCTTTCAAACTGGCTTCTACTACTACTATTTCTGCTTCTCATGCTTATTTACTTTTCTATGCTGATTTACTTTCTTCTATTCATTTTTCTTCTTCTTCTGACTGAGACTCTCCTTAAATTATATTATCTTGGCTAACCTCCACTTTGCGTCACAGAAAGAAAGTTTACCAATCAGGCTTATACTGCGTACAAATTACAAAAATTGGGGCGGGGACGCTCATAAAGAAGGAATCTTTAGAAGCTAAACTCCTTTCTTTTCAAATCGTACCTCGGAATCTGGGATTCTTCAATAGGGAGAGTAAACAGGGGGAAAGGGTGATATGCAATGATGATCACAGGTGACGCCGATGTTAATTTTTTTGTTTTGTAATATTGTTTTATTGTATTCATTAATACAAAATATATAACAAACAAACATACAGCTTCATTGATTTACATATATCAAAATATAAAGAAAATTGTACATCTCTCAAAAATACTTAAGATATTAATACACAGTACATAATATTTACATTGAATTATATTGAACGAATATTATAAATCAAAGAGTTACCTACAAACAGACAGACACACCACACACGCTCACATACTCAGACACACATACAAACTGACATATCCCCCTCCCCCCTTCATTCCAAATCTCAACAAATCCCCCCTCCCTTCCCGAGCATTCACATCTACATATTTGTTGGAAATCCTGTCTCTTCCTTTTCCTTAAGACCAAATTATATATTTTTAAAAAAATATAAAAAAAAAAAAAAAAAAAAAAATGTCCGAGTCCGAGAAAGAAGTATTTGCCTCGCCGTCCTAACTATGGAAGTTGGTCCCATTTTTTGAAGTGAAGTGTTAAAGTGCCTCTCTCCCCCGCTAATTCCTTTTCTTCTTGCCTATTTTCTATAATTCTTTTTTTAATTTCTTGAGGAATTGGGGTCTATTTTTAGTTGAACTTATTTAAAAATCATATGTTTTATTAAAAGAATAATGTGATTTAACAGTTGTTCTTCTCCCGCATTAGATCTTGTTATCCCGATATGAATTGCTTGCCAATGTAGATTTTTTAACGCTGATAAATCAAAAAGGTCTCCGCAGTCCCTTCCAAATATTTGCTACCTTTTCACAGGTAAAAAACAGATGCTCATAGGTTTCTTCGTGTTATTGCAAAAGGAGCAAAGATTGCTCACTGCATGTTTGAAAGTGTATAGATGCTTATTTGTATAAATTAAATTATATAACATTTTATATTGAAATTCCTCAGCTTTCTGTCTAGAGTGGATTTTCGGGGTCTTAAGAAAATTGTTCTCGTGTCATTTTCGACCATATTGTATGTACGTTCTAAGTTGCATGTAGCATAAGATTTTTCCGTTCTCATTTTTAACAATTTACTATAGATATATTTTGATGTTATGCCTTGCAAAGAGTGAGGGTTTCCGTTAATAATGAATTCTAAACTTAATTCAGTATCCTCACATGGATGTTCATATATATTCAAAAGAGTTTTCCATGAGATTGGAATGCCTTCATATAACTGTTTTATTATATTTATTTCTATGTTGTTTAAACCCATTTTCTTAAATTCTGTGATAGATTTCAATTCACCTTTCTTATCAACAATATGATGTATTTTAAAAACATTTTTCAGAAATAAGTCTTCATGGAATATATTTGCCCCCTGAATGCGGATACATCTATTATTGTAAATTATTTGATTTCTTTTGAAATTTCGTTCTTAAGCAAAAGGCTTTTGTCCCCAGCCAAGCCTCCAGCATGCTACGGTAAAAATCTGGTAATGACAGTGCAAGTAAATCTGGCGATACATTACTGAAAAAAATTAATAGGCCGCCATATTTTCTAGTCAGGTATTTAAAATAACGTTTCCAAATCATATTTGAATCTCCTGTTATAAGTCTTTTCATCCACATGACTCTTTGTGTTCGAATAAATAATTGAAAATCTGTCAATTTAAGACCTCCCTTATCGTAATCTAAAAACATAGTACTCCGTTTGATTTTATCTTTTCCATTCATAAAAAATCAAATATTAATACTTCAATTTCACGGAATGCCCACGGCGGTACAGGTGTGAGTGATGATACATATACTAATTTTGATAGAACAAAAGTCTTAATTAGTTGAATTTTCCCCATCAAAGACAA